>SMGT01012921.1:165499-190067 GCA_004794575.1 Lanistes nyassanus | reverse complement strand
CCCCACACACACACACAAAAACCGCAGGTTCGTGGGGTGGAACATTTACGTGTATTTTCTACTGGTGGAGGTACGGGAGCAGTGTGAGTGAGCACTCGCCAGCCTTTAGGATCTCGAATTGACAAGTTGGTAGCCCCCACCCTCACCTGACTTCCCCCTATCCTTCCCTCTCCTTCTCTTGCGTCAAGTTTAATTTGCATACTGGCAGCCAGACTTACTCCTGCCCTTGGAGATCTCTACCACGACGGAGGTGTCACGAGTACATTATCGCAAGGCCAAGCTAGCGAGCGCGCACACACACGCCCGCGCGCGCTTTGGGTAGCGACACAATTAGTAAAAGCAAACCAGTAAACACTACTTTTTAACCAAACCATTGCTATCCTCTTCGCGCGGCACTGAACCACGCCATCACAGAAAATAATCACCTGCCAACGTCGTGCAACAAGTGTCGGCGCAGCAGGGCTTGGGTAGCGATATCGAGTGATGTGCCAATCGCTTGTTTACACGCATGCGCTATTGACGAACGCGCAATTAAACCCGCCGCGCCTTGGGCTAATCGGTTCAAATCTCTCGCACCCGCCCGTGATCGAACTCCAGGGACTTGTAGTTGACGGAAACACTGCCACAAGAGAAACTTTCTTCTGCAGGGGTTGATGGGGCGGTGGTGGTGGTGGAGGAGGGGGGTAGGGATACAAATAAAAATGGTGCTACAAAAGCGCGGTTCGATTGTCAAGAAACAAAAACACTTGCCTTTATTGATCACCAAGACGTGAAGACGTAAAAACAGAATGTTCGAGAAAGGTATAGTCTGACTTTTCCGCCAAAGGCGGTGTTTATCCTCGCCGTAAGCAGTAGGCAAGTTCTGGTATCCATGGCAACCTGGTTTTCAGTCATATCAGGACTACTGATAGCAAGATGTAGTGGGGCGTTTATTTCGGGCTGGTTTTTCCAGGGTTTTTTTTTCTTTCAGTTACTTCATTTACACTGTTTCGTGGTTGTGTTGATGCATCGTGTATGTTGCCATACCGAGCGGGCTTGAAAACTCCGGACGTGAAAGCCTGAAAGAACCGAAGACTACATTGTAGCGATTACAAAATTGTCTCCTTTAATGGCGACTAATTTAAAATACTACAAAGAAAATCAAAAACCGATGGTTACAATATTTGATGGCATTCTTGTCAATTTTTTTCCTGCCAGCCTGTTTGAGTTTTAGATCTTGGTAATCTAAACTTGCAACCAGAGGTGGTGTAAGAAAAGAAATGTGTCAGCTTGCGTCGGCAACAACGCCTGCTGTAGCTTACTTCCCAGAGCTGCGGTGACTGAAATTCTCTTGCTTCCCGTCGCATCAAACGCGAGATGAAAACCTCCCACCTCTTCTCCCTTCCGTTTCCTTAATCTTTGCCGGCCTTTCTCCTTGTCTCTGCGATTCTGCCATATTCGCCACAGGCCATCGCTATCGACGGCTTTTTAAAGCCTTTAATTTCTCAGACGATATCTCGTTAAGACTGGAGGTATTTTGGCATCAGTATGGGTCCGCAGTTCACTGGAAGCGCGGAGTATGGCAGCTGTTCTTGTTCCAGTGCAGAAGCCTTACTGATCGACTACTTGTCAGTTCGACTCTGCTCTTGTCAAAACCTGGAGCTGGAATTCACGTGGTGCCTCTAACCATCTACAACCGTTTCGGCTGCTACGTGTTTCTTCCCTGTGAGAGAAAACATATCGGGCACTAGACTGGCTATGCCACACGGATGGGATTGGTTTCGAAGCAAAACCATAATCACGACGATTGAATGTAGTTTCAATATGATCCACGTGTGGCATAGCACGTGAAACTGATTCAAGGAATCATGATTCGCTCTGATTCCAACTTGATTCGTACCTAGCCCCTGCTCTAGACCTCGGGGGGCGATGCATGATTTGCAGTCAGGGAGGACATACGCACTTCCAGTAATTTCTGGTGACCCCTGTAGAGTCTGTCTATTCGCTTGAAGTTCTTCCTGTGCGTCTAAGTTTAGAAGCTGGCCGGCCTCTTTGTGTCAAACATCCCTTTCGTGAATAATGTTGATCGACATTTTAAGGCGAACTTTCATCTCCACAGACCGTCGGGTCAGATTTAACCCCCGTTGGCTGGAACATGGCTTTCACCCACGTGAAGCTGTGAACTTGATTCGTACCTAGCCCCTGCTCTAGACCCCGGGGGCGATGCATGATTTGCCTTTCGTGATTCAGAGCGCACAAGCCAACGAAATATACGATTGAGATCATGTGATGCATCGACCTCGACCTTGATGAATGAGTATTCTGAAGTAGCTGATCCGCTTGGAAACTCGATTGAAAATGCCCTGATTTTGATTGATGTATGTCAAGCTCATGAGGCGCCATGGGATGTTAGACATAAACCTTATCGAAATCACCAAGTGTTCATAATTAAATGGGTGCATGAATCTGACCACTGACCTACATACCTAAACAGCTGCGACGAAGGGGAACAACTCGTGGAACTTGCTAACTGAAGGGAAAGAACCCTTGTACTGTTTCGCTGTGTTCGTAGGCTGCCTGCTTCGTCGATCGTGTAACACCATTGCAGCAAAGCAGGTTTCCACGGCAAGAAGCGATACTGATTCGCAGAATCATGATTAATGAAACAGGATTCATGTTTCTCCTGTGGCATAACCTTTATAGAGTTGTCGTGGACTTAGACCGTGGGTCTGGAAGCGCTCAGGAAGTGCTCTGCAGCCGACTTCTCTTATTTTGGTAAGCGCCGCGAGCAGGGGTTAGCACCAGTGTCAAGGCCGTTCATTTTTAAACATCGTAGTTGTATACCGTTAGCTCCACTACTACTGGGTCTTCTTTGTTTTAAGACGCTTAGAGAAAGCTATTCTTTAAACCTGTTAGTACAGCCTGAGGTGATGGGACTGTAAGCTCTTGCGAGTGCCTTTCTACTTAAGAACTTCAAGGCAAGCCTGTCAATGAAATCACGCAATTAACAGGCCCTGCTGTGCACAACACGGTAAAGAGGGCATGAAATGTTATTTTGGATAGTTTATAAATACGCAGAAACCGCGATCGATAGCGTATTGAACATCTTTGACAGCGCAGACTCCAGACCAGTAATGCGCAGTTCCCAAGAGCGTTGTTTATTTTGGTCTGGGACGCCGAGAGTAAATTATGAGGAAAAGCGAGAGTAATCTCCCTTTCACAGTCTACTGCGTTATTATCGCCAGGCTTGCCACAATCCTACTGATCTGGACAAGGACGGGGGACGGGGACGGGGGGGAGGGAGGGAGCAGACGGCACCTTTCACCTTAAATGCGACGCTGCAGCTTGTGCTCGATGAGAGCGATTGGAACGCTTCTCAATGCCGTTTCTGTTTTGTCAGGAAGTTTGCGGCCGTGTCCTTGCGTCGAAGACGGTCAGGGAGGACATACGCACTTCCAGTAATTTCTGGTGACCCCTGTACAGTCCGTCTATTCGCTTGAAGTTCTTCCTGTGCGTCTAAGTTTAGAAGCTGGCCGGCCTCTTTGTATCAAACATCCCTTTCGTGAATAATGTTGATCGACATTTTAAGGCGCACTTTCATCTCCACAGAACGTCGGGTCAGACTTAACCCCCATTGGCTGGAACATGGCTTTCACCCACCTGAAGCTGTATTTGAAACAAGTTGCATCGCATTCCCCTAAAATGCTAACCCAAGTCTGATTCCAACTGTCGGACTGTCATACATCCGCTGACCGGAGGCTGACCGAACAGCAGACCGACAGTAGGTCGATTGTATTCCGACAGTTCTGACAACACGCCTGCTGAGAAGCTCAGGGTTCAAAGGGCCTTGATAATATACAGTCAGTCCCAAAAGACACTTGTATTATCAGTTAAAAGATACCTTCGTTGGGAAACCATATTTAAGCCTTCTTTACGACCAGCAAATTATTATTATTTTCAAACAAGAACAAATGAGGACAGAGCGCTATAAAATCGTCAAACGACAACCCCAACAAAGTACTGGCAGCGCTAGACACAACCGTATGCTGACGTAAGCAATCAAGGGAGCCTATCGTACCCATACACGTAGCAAAGAGAGAGTCGAAAGTAAGGAACTTGGCAGATCTTCAGTTATTATTTTAACACGCAGATTCTGTTCCCTTCGCAATTAACATTCATCCGTGTCACAAGGAACCCTAATTTCTCTGGCAAGACGGAGTCTGAATTCTTTTGTTCGTTCGTTCGTTCGTTCGTTCGTTCGTTCGTTCGTTCGTTCGTTCGTTCGTTCGTTCGTTCGTTTTGTTGTTGTTTGCTTATTTTCTGTTCCTTCCTAAGACAGGTCGGGGTCTTGAAATTTAAAGCCTCCCGGTGGAGACAAGGAAAACACGCTGTGAGGCCTGAGCGATGACTTGTGAAATTGAAAGTGACTTGAGCAGACGACACACACCAGCACATCGATCAACAATATGAATATCCGTGTCCAGAGTTTCTTCCTTGTCGCCCGTCACAGCGGTCTCCACTGGTCGCACACGTGCGCGCGGCGACCCGCCGTCTCAGTCACCTCGGTAATCGCCTGAAGTGGCCATCCCTGTCACAGGTGTGCAGACAAACCGCCAGTGCTCGACCCTAAGATGCATTCAATGTCGCGCACAAAGCGACTGAAGTCGATAGCGTGCTCCGCGCGTGTAAGCACTTGTGTTTATTTCTTACAGTTGTGTTTATTCCTGGTCCTGTAGCGTGGAGTTATTTTGTGATGATAACCAAATCGTCACTCCCTCCTGCTCTTCCCCTCACTCTTCACTTCTTCACTCCTCCACCCCACGTCACCCCCCACCACCGACCAGGAAGCGTCAATCGCGACCCTTTCTCGCCTTCGCCTGACTCGGATCGTTATGGCTTTTTTTTTACATCTGAACACGATGAATAATATCAAGCGATAAAACGTCGAATGAAAGAAGAGCGCGATGGGTCAGACAGGGTAAGGGATGGCAAAAGCACTCCCTTGTCCTTCCTATTCCGCCACCTCAGCCCCCGAAAAGGGTTCCCAGTGGAGCTGACCGATTTTCTCAGAGGCAAGCAAGGTGTAATCTCCTCGCGAAAGGCCGCGCTGTATGTCGCTTTCAGTGTGCATTCCACTTTTAGGCATTTCTTCGAAAACACAGGGAACGCGCTTGGTTTTCCGAAATTGCGTACACCGTACCCACCGCCTGGCCAAAAATGCGTGAGACCTACATGAGAAATGGGTAAAGCGCTTTTAAAATGCGTCAGATATGCCAAAAAGCGCGTTAATGTGCTCCCTGAAACAGTGATAGATTGTCACATTATTTAAACATAATGCAGCGGGGGGCTTTTTTTCCTTGTATGACTGCATCCGCGTGATACGAACACAAGCTGGCGTCGTTTGTGTTGGGAACGGCCAACAACTGACGCAGTCTTGCATCGATGAAATCTGAGGGGTCAGCGCGAAAAGTGAGGTAGGGGTAGGGTTAACTATCTATACAAGTACGAATGCACTCCAACTACTATCTTTGCGCACTGCTTGACGGTTCCGGTTCCTGTGGACCGAGCTGACCGTCGGGGTGGTGGGGTTGCAGGAGAACGTAGGTGACACTGGACACTCTCACCAGAAGGACCCAAAGTAAAGTAGCCATGCAAAGCCGTGACCGGCTGATAACAGGGGTGGAGGGAGGGGGACGGATACTACAGGGGGTGGGTGGTAGGGTGGAAAAGACCGCAGGGACGTTACTACAGAGTCACGTGACCACAGCAGCTCGTAGCTGAGTACGAGTACGAGTTCTCTGAAGAGGGCGGGAGGGGAAAATAGAGGAAGGGAGTTTCGGATCGATGCACAACTGTTACCCAGACCCTTGAAAGAAATGGGGATCGGGAGACAGGCATGACGTGTGAAATTACACCAACGTGGTGACCCGGGTCCCGTAAAACCAATCAACCCGTCAGTCCAGTAGGTGCGGGGAGGGAGGGGAGAAAGAGACGGGGGGGGGGGGGGGGGTAAGGGACCCCGGTCGCGGTGAGTACTGAGCCAGGAGGACCAGCCGCTGACTACGCGGATTTCACAGTCGACTGAACACCACTGGTTCGCCGCCAAAGGGTCCGCTGTGACGGTGATGACCACCGTGGCCCGTACACGCTTGACTGACGACGACAGGCCTAGTTCACGGACCGGTCAGGGTTGTCAAGAGCCGACTGCGAGAAACACCAAAGTGACTGGGTGCATTGGCGACCAAGTTCCTTTTTATGTTCGTCAAAGATTTATTGCCCGCGGGTTTTGTATACGGCTTAGTGTCAAGAAAAGTGAAAAGGCACTGCTACCCCGCCTGAGTTTCTTATTTTTAAAAAAAAAACAAAAATACGACCGTTTAGTTTCTTTTGAAGTCTAAGTTGGGACAAAAAGTCATGACGTCATATTAAAACTTTATTACTTACGAGGAAATACATGCATTTACACTCGCAAATGAATATATTTCGTGCAAAAATCAGGACACGTATAATTTACTTTTTACTTGCCTAAATCAGATAAGAAGTACATTTTTAAATTCTATTTTCTATTGTTTCCTGTTTCGGGGCCATCATGGAAAGTGAAATCGCAAAAAAGTGTCGTCTGCACTTCGCGGATCCTAAAGGGCAAGTCTTCACAGGAGAAACGCCAGCTTTGCACGTAGATGTTGACGAGATATCTACGTCACTGATCGACACCTGTGGAGACCAGCCGTCTGCCGGCCACGACAATTGCTTGGAGGCGTTCTTTTCTTATGAACCGATCACTCAAAACCGAGGTGATGATTACGATAAATTGCCTTGAATGGTGGCCATAAAGCGTTTTCAAGAAAATAATGAACTGGCTAACCAACCAACCAACCAACCAACCAACCAACCAAGCAACCAACGAGCTAACGAACAAACGAAAATCTGGATTTTTGTTCCACCTTGTCTAGTTGTCGTCAACCTCTTACGTGAAAATCTTCTCTGGCACATCCGTATCGCGACATTACTCAAGAACAGAAAGACACCCCACAACCATGACACGAAAGATTTAAAGCCCTCTGCTCAAAATAGACTTACATGTTCCTTTAGGGCGCGTGTGCGTGAAGTCTGTATAGTATACGTGTGTGCGTGGAGGCTGTGCAGTGTGGCACAAGCTCTTTTTGTCTCTCGCCAGGGAAGCCCGCAGGACTGGTGACAGCAGCCAGAGTAATTAGAGAGACCGTGCAGGAATTACCGACCACAAGAGGAAGTTGGGAATCGTTGAAATCCCGAGGGTCGGCTGAATGCCAGGCACATCTGGCGCTGACGAAATGTCAGGCGGCCGCCAGCACCAAATGTCAACTACTCGCGGCCAGGCCCCTACCGCATCCATTATCACATGAGGTAACAGTACACTGCGCCAGAAGTTCCAGAGGAGTTTAAAACCGGCGGTTGTTTATTGACAGCTCTCTCGTCTATGACTTGTTCCCCTCTGCCCCCAGCCTTCTTGCTGTAGGAACGAGGAAGACAGTCCGAATCTAGAACCACAAGGTGGGTAATTTTCCAGGTGTGGCTAAGAATCATTTCCTGGAGTTTAAATGTTATGCAGGCTACAATCGGCCGTCCCCTGAATATCGAACTGCCTCTCTGCACTGACCATCTTACTACAACTGTCTCTGGTTCTGTCAGTGTGTAGCTTAGTATTATGACCCCCTCCCCTCCCCTCCCCCTCCCTATAGTGCGAGATGACCCCGAGTCAGAGGCTCTGTCGCTCTGATTACCTACTAACTACCTACCTACCCACATAACTAGAAACACAAAGAAACGGGTGTATGTCCTTGGGACTGTATGGTTTTAAGACATCACTAGATCTGCGCTTCTTTGATTGTGAATGTGAAACCCAGATGACCGGAGATCTGTTCAAACCAAATGGAAGGAAAGTTGGGAAAACAAAACCAGTCTGCACAGTCTATATGTAGATGGATTATTTGATGCAAAAAGGCGTGTTTGCGCGCGCGCGTGCCAGTAAGTTAATCAGCGAAAATCATAAATACGTTGTACTGTTCGTGTTAGATACAATTAACTGTGCTCGCTATCAGCAAACAAAACTTCCCGTCTGATGTAATTATATACCCATCCATTTACACCTCCTGCCGTAATTTGCTCATCTACCCTGTATGCACGGACACGTGCGCCACTTGCATGTACAATGCCAGAGGCGGGGAAGTGTGTGCAGCGAGGACATATGGCATTAAAGTCACATCCTGCATTAGAATTATCGATCTGGTATATTTAGGTCGGCTTATGACCTACGCTGACCCGTAATTCAGTTTCCTAACTGTATGCTTATCTCTTTTTTCTAGAAATAAAACCATTTTCTTGAAAGAAAAGAGATGGCGGTGGGGGTGGTGGGGTGGGGATGGTTGGGGTAGGAGGGTGTTGTCAGAGAGCATTAGAGCAGTGTGTAGATCAAACTGTTCTGTTCTGCACAAAAGGGAAAACAAAAAAAATTTCAGCTGCGCTTCCATTAACCCATAGACTCCTGAACTGAACTAGAGGGAATAAATCCAACAGTCCGTCTGTACAATTCTCCTCACAAAAACGCCACGAAACTAGGCGACTGCTGTTAATAGCCTATCGCTGGCTGTACGATAACGATAAACTATATTCCTCTATTGCTCAAATTTCAATACTTTCAACAAACCCGATCTTTATAAACTCTCCCTACCAACCGCCTACCACGCTTTCTAACAACAAGGGAGGGAGCTGGGGAGGGGCAAGTAGCTTTCTCTCGTCTCTGACGGCTCCTTTTAACTTTGCTACCACCCAGACAGCGTTCGCACACAGACAAGCTGTCTGAAAACCTTGTGACTGTCCCTCGCTCATTGGCGCTATGGTTTCACTAACGATGCTATTTTCTCTTGCCGTGACTGATCATGACGTCACGTCATTTTTCCAGCTGGTGCCACGAATTGTCTGGGTCACGCCGACTGCTCCCTTTACCTGGCTTGTGTGTATTGACAACAAAAGACGGGGTCGATTCTTGATGTTTGATGGGAAGAACGTGGTCGCAACTTGAACAAAGTAGAAAGATAGATCCATGGATCACTCACTCTGGATGCGGCGCGTTTAGCTTCCTGGCATTTCCTTTTAGAAACGGCCGACTGCTGCAGTATGCTTTGTTGTGCTCACAGCCAGTGTCTAGCTTGGGACAAAAATTGCATGTGTGCTACTGGTGTGCGGTACGGTGTGTGTGTGTGCGCGCGCGCCCGCCCGCCCGCGTATGCGTGTACCCGCAAATGTGTGCCCTTCTGCGTTTTTGCGTGCGTTCGTGTACGACTTTGGATGTAGTGCATTCAACTTCGATCCTGGCATTTGCTGTCAAAAACGCTTGTTTGCTGCAGTAAGTTTTGTTGTACTCATAGCTATATTGTCTAGCTTGGAGAAAAAAAGATGTGTGTGTGTGTGTGCTCGCGCGGATACGTGCATGGGTGCGTGCGTGCTGCATACCTAAATAGCAGCCCCGCAGCCATCAACAAACTGTCTTGTAAAGCAGCCAATTTTATCTCGACACAGCCGTCCCCACCAAGTTATTCTCAATGGCTGTGTGTTGAGTGGGGGGGGGGAGGGAGGGATGCAAGGGGTAGCCTGACCACAGCTGGAAACAGTTCAGTTAGAGGACAAAGGAACCCTAGTGCGACGTGTGTCTGATGTGTCTGCCTAGGGGCTATCTCTGTTTCTAAATAATACTGAGAGGATTTCGAGCCGTCTGGATGCGGACGACGCGACAAAAAAGAGAGAGAGAAAGAAAAGAAAAAATAATTCAATGACATTTTCGTCGAATAAGCGAATAACCAGAGGAGCTTTGATGTCATAGACTGGCCAGGTATTTTCGTCTCTGACATTACTACGTAGGCCTGCTATCTTTACTCGAGTCGCTCACTCCTTGGATTCCTATTCACGCCGACCCCCTAAGTTACGCCTCTGCTAAATCCCAGTTAGGTTGGCGTCAAAATGATTTAAAAACCGAAGACATATATAGATATATGTATAGTATATTAAGTCTAATGTGATTTAAAAGTCCCTGGAAATGGCACTTTAATTTACCAGCCGATTAGATGATAGGATGTCGGAAACACTAGCCTGCTAAGTGGTCACCCGTGGTGGGATTAATAGTCTGATCACAAAATGAGCCCAGCTCGTTGGAAAACTGCAGCTTACACGACAGCTGCAGAGGTCAAAGGTCCACTGTCCTCGTGGTAGCAGAGTAAAAATGTGGTGGATGAAACTGTAACCATTCTAAAAGCTGGTTACGCTTGTTAAATAAATCTCTGCCAAGTTCCTTTCTTTCAGCCCTCTCTTTGCTACGTGTTTGGATACGGTAAGCTCCCTTGGGCACATACGTCTGCATACGGCTATGTTTGAGCGCTGCCAGTACCTTTGTTGGAGTTATCTTTCGATAATTTAAGCGCTCTCCCCTCAATTGGTCTTTATTGGTTACGCTTGTGTTGTGTTGTCAAGTCACCAGTGTCTTGTGTCAACGCACCACGTGTGAACGGCGGATCGGATGGGATCCAAAACTGTCGTAGAAGCTGCTCGTCTTTTGACGGGGCTGTTGACTGGGCAAATTGCTAAACGCACGTCGCGCCAAACTTTTCTTCACCTCGTGGGAAAGTGCGGTTGCGTTGGAGATAGGAGGCGGGCTGAAGATATGCACTTTACGGGAATCTAATTCAGGCCGGATTAAATCTTTCCCTGGGGTAAAAACTAAAGACGGATATAGCATGCAAACGTCCGTGTGTGTGTGTGTGTGCGCGCGCGCATGTTTTTTTTTTCTGGAAAGGTCATGTGATCTAGTCCAGAGATTGCATCGTGCCCCACTTTTCTTTCCCTATCCTCGTAGGTCTGCACTCCATCCCCCTTCCTCCCTCACTCCAACTGCACGGGTGACACCGCCTGAGCCACCCACGGTCCGCGCTGACCGGGAAACTAGAGATAATGTCAGTCGTTAACAGCAGGGCTCTGTCCAGCGTCCAGCAGGGAGGTATCATTATCGGCTCGGCCGCCAGGCCTGTTCTAGCCGACCGAACGATGATGGGGGTAGGATAATTTCGACTGGAGAGGTAAACGCCCTGGGAGAAGCTGGTGACAGAACGGGGAGGCATCCGGGTGGTCACGCGCGATCAGCTCGCTGCGCGAGATGCCCAGCTCTGCCTGCCCTCCGATGCGAGGGCCTACGCGCCTTTGATTTTACTCTGCCAGAGGACCTTGCAACCCTAAGGCTGTCACGTCGCACAAGCGACTCCCATCGATGGCACCAGTACCCCGTCATTCTTCGCCCGGCTCTCCAATCTCCCGCCTCCTCCCTTGTGCGAACTAACCGCTAGGTGGAAACACCTTCCTTACAAACAAACCAACCAGCTAAGTGCCCGTTGACAAATTATGCATTACAAAAGGCACGAACAATCGTAGATAACAAGGACCATAACAATTTTAAAAAATTGCACATGTCCATGCTGGTGTATCCTCGCACAGTGGTTTAATTGTGCTTTTCGACTAAACCGCAATGGCTGGACAGGTCAGATAACCGAATATACGTTCAACTAAATGAAAACGGATTGGAAAAGACTGGCTCAACAGTCTGCAGCAAGAAAACCACTAAAACACTTTCTGCGGATGAATTGTGTTTCGCTGAACCTTACAATTACTAAGGTTCAAAAAGGGCCATTAAACTCTAAGTTGAAAGTGCACGCGATAGAACTGGAAATGCCCTCCAGCGTCATTTGAACGAGGCTTTGCGCACGCTTTGGTCCAAACTTGTTGCGGATGGTTGGAGTGGTTCGTTAGGAACACATCAGAGGCCAAGCAAACGTCGAGCCAAAAGCGTTCGTGTTTTCGTGTAAGTCGGACAGTGTGAGACGGCGTGAAGAGCCTTCCCTGCGGGAAGAGGTATCCTGGCGGCTTCTCATTGAGTGGTCATCACCGGTTCGACAGACGACTGTAGAAGCCAAGAGGTAGATCGAGAACCTCTGGCGGCAGCAAACAGAGGACCGGGTTGCCTAGTTCCGCCGGCGCCTCGTGCAGCCGCCTGGCGTCCTTTTGGTCGGCACTGCCACTGTCGGTATTTGTGTATGTGCCTTTGGGGACGCGGATGGCCGAGTGGTTACAGGGCTAGACTGGTGCCACAGAACATAAATTTTCTTAAAGGGCACCAGGGAAAAATAAAATACGTTGTGTCGAAGGTCAGAACGACAGAGTACAAATAATATCTGTAAATACAGGAGTGAATAAGGAGCAATGATGACGATATAAGATAAATAACAAGATCGCGTTTACACGGTTTCTACATCTCTACCATGAGATGGAACGGGAGAGAGAGGGAAGGGGGGAGTGGGAGTATACTGTTCTGTACATTTATGCGACATTTAACCCTAGTTCGAGCTGTGTTCAAAGCATCTGTTTCCTCCCCCACCCACCCACCCACCCACCCTGGAACCGATTGCTGCTGGTGTTGTGAGACTAATCCGACTATCCGGAAGCGCTAATGCGCATGCCCTCGTGACATTTATGTACTTCCTTCAAGTTTCTCGGCGATCTGTTTACAGAGTTTTAATTGTTCGAACACTGATCCAGAGTTCTTCAACGTATGTCTGTCAACCGTCTGGAAAGTCTGGTCGATCCATTTGCCCGTTTTGTTCCTTGTATTTAAATACAAACGAAATACTACACTTTTCTCTTGGGATCCGTGCATTTCATTACACTTATTTTATTTTGTGATAATCTTAAATTTTGAATACTGAATTGGTTTAGTTTGCTGTGGTAACAAATGTTTAAAAGCGTGATTTATTTTACCTAATTTCCTCTTATTTATTTTTTCGTTGCCTAATCCACACACGCATAGGCTGTCACAGTTGTAGTGAAGCGCTCCGGATAGCGGAAAACTATTCTCACAGCACCGGCGACCCACAACATCAGCTATCGTACATTAATTTCCACAAAGTTTTTTTTCCCAAGCCACGTCTGAGTACAGATAGCAGAGCAGACAACCCTTAACCTAGCCTAGACTAGCCTTCTCTGTTCTCCACGATGGCCACAGGTCAAATGCCTGCTGCGTCCGACTGCCACGTGTAGACCTTGAAGGTGTTTCGCACACCACCTATGGGTGCCGTGAGTTCAACCCTCCACTCTCCGCTCGGACGGTCCACGTAACTCTTACGTGGCCAGCCGATCAACGGCGTGTGCCAGATCACAAGAGTGCGCTCCCCTGCCAGGGTGGTTGCGAGGCTGTGACGTAATCGCAGGAGAGGGGGCCCGCCCAAGAGGTGACAAGTGTCGTCACAATGACTATCTCGCCTTGAAAGGTGTGGCCCTCACCTGTTGCCTCGACGATCGAGCCGTTCACTCCGAGGGCTAATTTCGGCTGTATAGCCTTGACTGTTTTGGCTGGAGATTGTCGCAGCTGTTGCTGCCCTCGGCCCTGACACTCTTTTCTGATGTTCCGGTTTCATATCACCGCACGGTGGATGTAGGGTCCCTCAGCAGCACAAGGACTTACCGCCCACTACGTCCACCCCACCCACTTCAGTGACATCGCGAAATTACAGGCAACACTATCCGCTTTCTTTTTAAAAGTGACTGAACGAACAAACGAACGAACCAACCAACGGTCTCCTAACTTTCGCAATTACAAATTGCCTCAGCCAGCGAATGACGCGAGCCCCGATACTGAGGTCAGAGAAGGGACACTTTGTTATGATACTGAGGAAGTACCGGTGTATCACGACCAACTGCTGAAAAATAACATATTTGCGCGTTTACTTTGCTTCAACGCACGCATTTAGCCATTGTGTGGTTGCACAGAAACACAACCTCAAAGGCACGGGATTAACTTACATGCCATCCAATCGTCCCCATATATAGTATCACGACCACATAACAATGAACTCACCCTGCAGCCTCGGACGTGCATTGATTGGGAAGCGAAACAGCGGAAGCTCATCACTTGAAATCGAAACAAATGACAACAAATGACGCAGGGATATGCATACCAGCAATGGTTGACCGACAGTTCGGTGCGAACACTAAAAACAGTAAACTGACGACAACTGTTCATTTCCGCTACAGTGCATTTAGCAGCCACCTAGTTCGAACATTCCTGCACTCGCTGCGATAACCAGATCCCGAGTGCGAGAAGTTCAGCAAGCATATGTGCGTGTTGAATAGCAATCCACTCAGCAGCGGAACCCGAAGATCGACCAAACATAGTAATCAAAGGAACGAAGTTTGAAATGACATCTGGCAAAGTTTGCGGGCAAAACGCAAGGCGTCAGGCAGAGCTTTTTCATTAAGCAGAAGGGCTGCGGTTTCTTTCGAAATCGGCACGCGGTGTGCTTTATCGACCTTCACGCACCTGTGCGTGTTGTTTCCTTATTCCGTGAGTGGGAACGTTCCGGCACAGGTAGATAGACCACCTTTAGTATTGTATTCGCCTGCAGGGACGACCGCGTTATTTGAGGCAAACATCTTGCTTCCACCTTAGCTAGTCTGTGACAAATCCAGTGTTACGGGGTGTGCTTTTTTCAGGACATTTTGCACTGCAGGCTAAACTCCGCTCCACAGCCGTTTGTGGCACAGCCCATGGATGAGTAATCGCGCGCCCTTGGGAAGGAAAAGAGCCAGTAATCACGAGGCATTATTTTAAAAGCTGGCTGGCCTCAGAAAATGTAATTAAAAACTGGGTTACCAGAGCTTTCCTTGTGCTGTTGGACTGCATGTAGGCTTTCTTAGAGCCAGCAGGGAGACAGTGAGATGGACTGTGATGACTTGCAAGCGCAGGGAAGAACTAAAATCCTGAAAAGTGTTAGGTGAAAGAAAGGAAGAAAGAAAGAACATACGAAATCTGTCAGGGATGGGGCAGTAACTAGTTTATGTCGTGAAAATAGAAGGTGCAGGTGCATCTTTAATGCCATGTCCAAACATTGCGACCTGCTTAGAGAAATATAACCTTAGAACACTGGTTTATCTGTTGGCGTCCGTTTAGCTTGGAATGAGCTTGTTGGCGCTATGAGACCACGTGTATGAACGAAAGAAGAAAAACCCTTCTCTTATGTCGTCATTATTTTCTTTCCCTTGTAAGACTGATGGGACATGCGCGCGGAGGGTGGGTAAAAGTATATGTAACGTGCGGCCCTCGACAGGGAAAAAAATTGTTTGCCTGTTGTGTTTAGAAAAGGCACGGAGGGGTGCAGAGGGGATGGTAAGGTATGTTTGAATGCACAGGCACACATTGGCTGAGACAGTAACAGTAAACTGCGTATTGTCGAGGCTTTTCGCGCTCATAACTTCTCCCTGCTCTTTAATCGCCCGCTGAGCGAACCACACGAGCATGCAGTCGAGCGAGGTAACTGGTAAGGAGGAGACGGCAGGAACCTTCTTCCCTTTTAAAATCGGTGATGCAGCTTTTCTTGTATGACACATGCCTCGTGAAGCGATACCCCCGAGCCAGCGGGAAACCTGACGAGCCCGCTTTTATCTCTCCATTGTGAAGTGGCTGGCGCAGACTTCAACAGGGCTGTCTCTTCCAGCATGCGAGGCGCCCACTACCACACTCGCGTCTGTTAAACCCGCGGCCTGATGACAGACTTTCAAACCGAAGGGACCGCGAGGCCAAAGTCTGTTCGGTGTCGGTGCACACGCCATGTGGTGCTGTCCTCCAGCTGCACACATCTCGCAGTAAATACGAGTTTTAAGTCCTTTGAGAGAATTTAAATTGTACTGCCGCAGCAAAGCGTAAAGTCGCATTTGTCACCCCAAAAAAAGCACTTCGATCGCGAACAAGTTTTGGAGAGTCGTGTGTTGAACCCCCCAACCATGCGAGGTTGTCCTAGCTGCCGTTTCTCTGAATTACGCAGTCGTTTGTGGCGCGTGGAAATGCATGCTCGTGACACAACGCGGCCAGTAGCCCATGCGTACACACGCAGTGCGTGTTGAAACCAACTGTCCGATGGTCAACCTGCTGTTAGTCCCCCTTACTCTACCTCCTGCCAGCTCCCCTCCTCCTCAGTGTTCTGTAGTTTCCCTGTAGACGCGTGTATTATATGGCATGTGACACTACAAGATACTCGTACTGACAGGGAGACCAGGTAATTGCGGGCTCCCTTGTCACACGCTGCTGCTGTCAGTGGCATTGTAATGTGCTCTTCGCTGCTCCGGTTCACGTGACATGTAACCAAACGACACACCAGGCTATCTTGCCAGCAGGGCTACATGTGCTCAGCTCATGCAGGCAGAGATAATCACTCTCTATTGACTTGCCTTTGGCACTTTCCGAGCCAGTTACGCGAGGCCTGCGACCCAACCTTCCCCGTCGGCAGATTACGATTGGCAGAGTACCTGTCATGGCCACTGAAGCGTGCTCGAGGCCAGTTTACCTGCTAGTAAGCTGGAGTCGTGAACTTGAATATTAACAAAGTTATTGCTTAGGATGTCAAATCAGCCGCGGTAAGGGCAGCAACTGACATGACGTAAAATCATCATGAATGAGAACCGCATATGCGTGTTGCGAGGGGGGGGGGGGTCAGGGGTGCCAAAAGGAGGACAAGCTATGACAAAGTCTGTTCCACTTCTCATTCCTATTCGCACAATAAAAGTCATACATAGAGACTGTGACGAAACCCAGTTTAGATAACCCCAAACGCCCAAGTCAAACCGTGAAGGCACACTTTTAGTTTTACAACAGTAATGTAACGCTAAGTCAGAAATTTGGAAAACATTAACCCAGTATGTGTTGAAAGATTGGTATGTTGAATTCGATACATGCAAAGTCTCTTAACGCTCAGCGTGAAGTCCACCTCTCCTCCTTTCCCAACACCCAACCCACCGTCGACATAGAGGTCATCGTGAAATTGCCTCGCCAAATGTTGGTCCGCTTGTTTGATATGGCTGAACATCGCCATACAGACCGGCCCGACATAGACGCTACGGGGGTAGAGATAACGTGAAATGCCAGACGTGCTTAATCGAGTCGGTTCACTGCTTTGGCACTAGAACCAGGGCACGCATCGGTGACAGCTGCTGCAGGCAATCGAGGTACAACTCCAGCCATCCCAAGCCCTGGAGCAAACACTCCTAGCTCTTTATACTTGCTGGCGTCTTCTCTCCATCCCGTTAATCACACTTTTATGATCCTTTGAAGATCCCACCGGTGCTTGCTCAGCCGAACTGAGCCCACTGTTTAAAAAGCGTCACTGCATGCGACACAGAGGCGAGTCGGGAATATCAGTTCACCCTACAGCACGCATTAGGACTGCAGTCACGTCTCACCAGGACACAACGTTCGCGTTGGCTGTTGCATGGCCCTAGTGTTTCAATGCATAGTGAAAAGTTTTGAACCCTCGGGACACTTTCTCACAGCAGCTTTGAACAAGAGCCGGTCAAATGACACAAATGAACCAATCAGAGTAAGAGAACAAGTCTTTATTGAAACTTCTTGTTTGTTAAAAAGTACTTGTCTTGTCATCATTAAATACATGATGTATTATACATATGAAAATACAAAACACACAGAATGAAAAAAAATCGGTTTTGACCACACAAAAAGTATTAAAATTCAAGATGACAGATTAAAACTGATGATCAAACTAGAGGCCCCATCAAAAACTGGAGCCATTTCCTACAAAATGCAATGCCATATAAATGTGAACACACTCGAGTGATAAGGAAATTCCAGTATGACCTCACTTCCCAAAGTTGGGATGAAAAGTCTGCAATAAATAGTGAATTTTGCCATGGCGTGTACCATCCACTGTTTTTGAATTTTCAAAGAGAAAAAACCAGGAACTTCCAACTTCCACAAATCGAAATGTTACTTTTACATACTTACCCTATGTTGATTCCGAACACAACCCATTTAAATAATTGCATAGCCTTAAAAGATTTACTTTAATTAATACAAGGGAATAAAACCCGTATACGTTGTTTGGGACAAGGCACAAGTGGCAAAACTCACCGGCAATAGTACTTTTAATCTTTGAACCTCGTTAAAAACGCGCCTAACACCACGCTGGCCACTGACAGAAAAAAATGCAATCCTTTTAACCCAAATCTTGATAAATACATGAAATAAATTAGTGAAAGTGAAACCAGGCAATGAAATGATAAGGAAGATGTGAACCGTGCATCCTCCAACACATTGTCAAAACATCTGGTGCTGTTTTTGTCTGTCTTTAAGACATTGATTAGGGGAGGTGGGGCTGGAAACAGGAACTGGGGAGGGGAAGGTGTTGGGGTGTGGAAACAAGCGCAATCAACATTAGATACATCGTGGCGCCTGTTGACATTAAGCATTGTTAGAAAATACTTATACTTATGGATATATAACTGAAAAAATAACACACAAAAGGATAGGAAGTCTTCTTGGTCCATTAAGACGCCACCTGGTGGCTTTTGAAAGCTTTCATGGGTGTCAAATAAATATTCCAAGGAATGAAAATTTCAATCTATACAGGAACATAATTTATCGTTATATCTTTAACAGTCTTGACACACCGTAACAAGGTCAACCATTCAACACACTGTTAAAAGCATATCTTAGGTTCAAGCACACATATACACAAGCACACATCCACGTGTGCACATGCACATTTTTCGAGTTCTCTTTTACCACAGACCTGCGTTTCAACAGTTTATATATATATATAAAACCGATCGTTACAAATAGATAAATGTTCCACTTCCAACGTTTACACTAAAATGCGCTTCGTATGGCTTTGCTGTTTACCTTGGTAGGCGACCTTTCGTCTGCATTGCGACAGCGCTAGGGCAGTGCTTAAAAATCCAATGCCTGCACATCACAAGCACGGTCCAATCCATGCGAAATCTGTCCCACGAACCTCAACACAAAATTCGATTATATGAAGGCAATGGAAGTATCTCAAGTCACACGAATAAGTCTTGCTGCGATAATTTATAAAGTATTTTTGTTTCGTTTGAATTATTTGAAGACAGGAGAGTGGGGGACCGGGGCGAGCAAGGGGAGGGGGGAAGGAATACTTCTTTTCTTCACAGACTTGCGTTGCGATTATTGAAGATCGGGAGGCGAAGCGATTTGCCGAGATCAAGTGGGGAGTCGCACAAGTTGGCGAACGGCGGAAGTGACTTGTCACCGTTGATCGACGACAGACTACCGGTGCTGCCCATGCTTTCGTCAGACACGGAGACTGGGGATACTGGGGGGAGTGGGAAAGTCAGGCCAACGCCTTCTGACAGGAAGTCAGCGTCGGCCCAGGTGTAGTCCTCTGTGTTCAGCGACGACTTGGGGGGTGGCACTAAAACGTTAGCGGGAAAGGTTATGACTGCAGCGCGCTGGTTCTTGATGTTGATGTCCAGCATGGCCGAGAACTGCCTGGCGGCGATATCCACCATGTTGTTATAGAACTGCCGGGTCTGGACGTCCAGGGGGGTCAGCAGCGAGGCTACACCGCTAGCGTCGGAGGCGGGGAAGTTGAACACGGGGCTCGCGCGGGGCGAGCTCGAGTCCGAAGCCGATGAGGTGGGCGAAAGGGACGACGAGGAACTGGACGGCAAGTGGTCGTCGGCCGCGAAAGCCGGCGACAGGTGGCCAGGCGACGAGGAATTCGATGACGGGGAACTGGACGATTCAAAGCTACATCCCAGCGAGGTCAAGCCGTGCAGGTTGGACGGCCGCTGGGCCACCAACGACGCTGCTGCTGCTGCTGGCGAGGGCGTGGAGGCGGCAGCAGCGGTCAGCATCCTCTGATGCTGCTGGTTGTAGTTTTTGTTCAGCGTCCGCTCGTCCTCGTTGTGGATGAAGTGGCAGCGCGGGCCGTACGGGCAGAAGCCGACGGTGTGGTAAGTACGGCAGCGCTCGGTCTTGTACTTGGGGTGGCGAGTCAAGTTCCGCAGCTCGTGCGCGCCGTGGGCGAACTGGCACTTGTCGCCATACTTGCAGTGTCCGCTCTCCTCGAACGGCCGGCACAATTCCGTTTTGTACCGCGAGGAGTTCACACCCCGACCGCTACCACCGGCTCCGTGGTTGCCGTTCAGCCGGTCGTGTTCACTGTCACTGGCGCTGCGATCGAGTTTGCGATGGGAAAGGTCCCTGGTACTGCTAATCCCATGGCTGCCTGCGCGAGCGATATCCCTGTTGCTGGTATTAATCCCTGAGCCCTCCCGCACTAGCACTGTCGTGGTGGTCATGTTCTGTGTGAACGTGTAAACCTCCTTTCCCACGCTGCTGTTGCAGTGAGAACCGGGTATTCCGGGTGGAGGGGTGGCCAGAGCGCGGTTGTCTAGAGCAGAGCGGGTGAAGCCCGAGCCCCCGCCGCTCGCCGTGGTGCTGGGGCCGGACAAGTTGCGATGTCTGTTCAGGTTGCTGCCGACTGTGTGTCGCCTCTCCATCGAGGCCTGGTAGCGCGATGTGAAAGTGTTCAGCCGTCGATTCTGAGAGCACGACAGAAAAAAGAAACTATGAATGCCTTGCTTATTATTTCACACAGCTCAGCACTCTCGATCACGCACTGCACGCAACAGAAACACTGGCTACNNNCCCCCCCCCCCCCCCCCCCGTTTGCCTAGCTCAACGACTCGATGTCTCGCTACAACGTGACAATGTTCCCGTTAACAGCAGTACAACCCAAACCTCAAGGATACAAACTACGCAGAGGATCTAAATTTGGATCAACCGTAACGCTCAATGATCTGAATATGCCACTTACAGGCTTCTATTTTATTTCCGTTTGCATCTAACCAATTTTTTAACGTACAAGTCGACAGCCAAGAACCCGGCAAACTTTAACACGTGCTGAATTTAAACAGTAACGTGCCTGCTATCCAGCTAGACTATCGTGCTTTGTATCCGCAAAACAGATCTACGATAACACGAACTCAAGCTATCGTTAACTAGAGAAGACTGAACACTCACTTGATTGTACAGTTCACTCATTTCCAAAGGCGTTGATAAAACCGAAGTCATAGTGGTGTGTAGCAGCCGCAGCACGATGTTTCGATATATCCTTTTCACGTACACTTACTCCTCCCTTCTGTCCCGCGCCGTTCGCCGAGCGGCTGTTTTATAAAACAATTTGGGGTGGAGCCACCGCCCGTCAATCCAGTGACCTTGCGCGCGGAGCACGCGGCTTGCGATTGGGGGATAGTGAAGTCATCTTGCCGCCATTGGTTGGCTCTCTGAGAACCCACTCAAGGCAAAGCTCGCGAGCACTTGTTGCTGCGGCCGTTGGCCCGCGCGCGGACCATGTTTACGAAAAGTAGGTGACGCCAGACATGGCTACTATTGGCTACACTTTTACTCGCCGGTTTCTACCTTCGACGTCCTATGACGTCAGGCACGCGCAGACCCGTGGGCGCGCACGGGCTTAGCGGCGGGGAGTACGAAATCTC
Source organism: Lanistes nyassanus (assembly GCA_004794575.1). Classification (NCBI taxonomy): domain Eukaryota; kingdom Metazoa; phylum Mollusca; class Gastropoda; order Architaenioglossa; family Ampullariidae; genus Lanistes; species Lanistes nyassanus. Next base: position 168,689 of record SMGT01012921.1, on the reverse strand, counting down.
GGAAAACTGAAGGTGCGAGGACCCTGGTAAGGGACCGAAATCGTCCAAAGACCACAGTCCTGTTTTCGACAAGGCTTCGTTGTGTTTGATCGTCTTGTTACGTAATTTCCGCTCCCATTTGATTTCTCATTTCCTGCTATACCATCAAATCTATGTCTGTTTACACAGTGAATAAAAGTACAATATATGCGTTTTAGAGAGAGTGTGTGTTTGTGCGTGTGTGTGCTGGGGGAGAGGGAGAGGAATAAGACAGTTATGTAGACGAGAAATGATCACATGAAAATATTGCCAAAGGTCCACACCAGTTCTCCATTAATTGGTACAGTCTCTCTTCCCCCCCCCCCCCACCTTTTTCTCTTATAAACGCCCCTTATCACAATGAACGGAACACATGCCTGTAGGCCACAAAACAAGGAGGAAGTTCAATGTTCCAATCCCCTTCTCCCGCCCATTTTTTTCTGACGCATCCACATCGAAAAGCGATCGATGGAAGATAACATCAGGCAAAGACCCCGCTAGACAGCGCATACATATCTTGACAGGTACAGCCCTGATTCCCCCTCCCCCCTTGCCCCATCGACTGGCAGGACTCTCCTCTTGTCAGCTGTACCCTAATTCGAAAAGAAAATGTGACGGGGTTCACAGGCAATGTACTAAAAGCAGTGTTTTCAATCGATTGTGTGTGTGAGTGAGATCGCTGTCGGCAGAAGGCACAGCTCTGGCCATCGTTGTTGCTGTATGGCCTAGCGCGAAGTGTCAAGCTGGTGGTTGTGTACGGCCTGCGGCACCCATGTGCCACCGGGGATACAGGCGGTCAGTTCGTCGTCAAAGTTCACGCGGGGGTTAGGCCAGCCCGCTTCAGTAGCGATTCACGATACCTCTGCGCTATCGCAGGGCTAAGGCGTGACCACCCCCCCCACACACACACACCCTCACCAGTCTCTCCCCCTTCCCTTTCGCGGTGTGGCGGAGCAAAGGAATTATCACAGCATAGTAGCGCAGCTATTCACAATACCCCTGCGCTATCAGGAACACCAACGGTGTCCTGTCTCCGGTTCCCCCCTTCCACACCCACCACCACCACCACCCTTCCTACCACCGGTGTCGCGAGGCTCAGAATTCGCGAGCCTCGATTCACGGTACCTCTGCGCTATCGAGATACCATATCAGAAGTCTCCAGCCCGCCCCCTCCCCCCACCAAATGCATGCCCCCTTCTCTCGTTCACCTGTGAACTTCAGCTGCACAGCATGTCTGAAAATCCGAAGTTATGACAAGATTATATCTGCCGAGATAGGCATCTTACATATTGTTCGTATATTCTTTTTATTGCTGAAGTGTCCCACGTGTCATTTTGTGACGAAACCTAGCGCGTGCGGGAGGGAAGAGAAGGATGGGGGCAGCACACTTGTAAGAAACAAGCGCCCGCCTATAAATCTCGCCTCGTCTAAACGGTTATTTACCCTCCCCAGCACAGGTCTGCGAAGGCCAAATAATTTCCGCTTTTTAATGAAGGCACATCGTTCCCATACTTGCGTCATTCCCAGCTCCGAAGCAAGCGACAATCAATTACCCGAAAATTTGACGAGTCGTTTAGGGCGCTGATTAGACAGCTGTCACTGAGCCGTAGTCCGTTCACTGTACCAGGGCCGCCTACTGCTACCGCGCAGGACGAGTGCCGCCAAGACAGCAAGAGTTTGCTCCCATGTAGGTATTGCTGACAGGAGACCGCATACCCCATACTTGTTTCTTCCCCTTGCGCTAAAAATAAAATGAAGGTCCTGCTAACCTTTTGTGTTCATAAATCGTACGTCGCCAGAGAGAGAGAAAGAGAAGGAAAGAAGAGAGAGGGGAGAAGAAGAGAGAGAGGGGGAACAAGAGAGAGAAAAAACAACAATTTAAAATATCTTAAGTACCACTGCTGGGAGGATCGACCGTCTAGCCTAAACAGCAAAAATTTCCAGCTAACGTTTCCTTTTTCTGTTTTCATTACATCATTTCATTTCTTTCTTTCTTTGAAGGCGCGTATGGGGTAGGGTCAGTTTAGAGACTTATCCTTATTCCACATGGCTTACATATTATAAAGTTTGTAAGCGCATTCGCACATATAGTGTGTTTTTGTCACAGCAGGTCTAAACACAGGGTCAGATTTTTACTTGCCCTGGGGCAAGTGATCGAAAAATCTACTTGCTCGAATCTACACTTCACTTGACCGAAACTCACCCCACCCCACCCCCCATCCCCCCCCCCAAAAAGCGCAACGACACAGCTATGCACGCAAACCCTGATGCTACAGAACTAATGAAACTCAATGCCGACTGTTGTTTGGCATTACTCAGCCAAGCTGAATGAAATTTCACGCTGTGAAAGGGTGTAGGGTTGACGGAAAACTTTTGTGGCCTTCGCACCATTTTACATCGTTTATATAAGGCGAGAGCGGGCTGCTACGAGGACACTGCCAGACGGCAGCAAAAATTAGATCGAAAATCATAAGATGATCGTCATGAAATTGCCTACAACAAATGTAGCGTATCTTGAGACTCAACAAAGTGTTGCCTAGTACAAAGCTCCCCAGTGAGCTGCCATTTCCCGTGGAGCTGTGGCGAACTCGAGTGCTAAACCGAGGGGCAGGGAGACCCAAAGTCGGTGGAGCAGTCATGACGTCACAACTTACGTAACACACAAGGACTTCCTCTCTTGTGTGTGTGTGGGGGGGGGGGGGGGGGGGCTCCTAGTCTCCGCTCATCGGCCCCTCGCCTTCCTTTAGTACTTGGTGGTCAAAGATCTTCGCTCGGCCCTACTAACAAGCAGTGGAAGTGGGGGAGTGGGCGAGTGGTTCTTGGGAGAGGGGGGGGACGCGGGAGGGTGCGGAGATCAAAGCCTTCATTAGTAGTCGAGGCTCCAGACATCATCGAGTCAATATGGCCGTTGGCCATCCGGATGGACGAGTGCCGTTCGTGCGCATAATTCGATCAGACAGAGGTCTAGTTAGGGTTCTTGAGCTCAACGTCACCAGGGTTTCCGGCATTTGCGATCCACCGGCCGTTCCTGGAGACCCCCCCCCCGTCCCCCGCCACAAAGATAACCGTAAACTGTGTGGCATTCAGACATGGTGTGGTCGTAAGTTTTAGCTATAGTCTATGGTGTCTTGCAATACAGCAGCCATCTATACGACTGCCCCCCCCCCCCCCC
>SMGT01012921.1:126464-138221 GCA_004794575.1 Lanistes nyassanus | reverse complement strand
GACTCGGGTTGATTTAAGATAGGTGGTTTTATCCTGCCGGAGACAGGAGACGTTAAGCAAGAGGCCGGGCGTATGCCAAGAGGAGGTAGGGGAAGTGCTGGTTGTGGAAGTGTCAAAGCTTCATTGTGTGACGGCCGGGCGATACCTTATCTTATTGGACTTCGACTTTTCAGAATTACTGGTCGACTTTTATGGCGATCTCGTAAATGTAGATTTAATTTAGCAATCGTCACCAAAAGCCTTACTGCTTCAGGTCAATGGTTTCTAAACCAAAGGGTGACGACGCTGTGAAATAATGTGAACAACTAGAGACATCTACCGAGGGAAAAGATTCTCATACTTCGACACGTTCGCTCAGTCTCTCACAGGCAAAACGCTACTAGCTAAAGAGCCCCCACCCTCTTAAAACACACAACTGCAGCAAACTGTTTTTCAATATATATGTTTCAAACACTAACTGGCTCGACAACATCAAATATATCTACAAATTATTTACGGAGAATCACCGTGCTCGTGTCTAGGGTAAGACGCTGCCTGATGACGTCATACCACGTGTAACTGACAAAGGAAATAATCAAATCAATGCAAGAGGGAAATCAAACTGCCAAACGGCCTATGATCCCGCTCTAATCACTGAATCAATAAGTGAACACCAAAAGAGCACCTACTCTTGTCACTCTTGTCACTATTGAAACACTACTCTTCCGCAGAACACAGAGACGAGAAGTGACCGACGACAGAGCACCTACTCTGATCACTCCCGAAACTACAGCTTTACTGCAATACACAGTTATGATACGTGACCAACACAAGAGCACCAACTCTGATCACTACCGAAACTACTGCTGAACTGCAATACGCGGCTCTAAAGCTATTCATCGACCGACACAGAAGCTATGACACTGTACGACCAGCACTACCTCTCTGAACCCTCTTTTGGCATACCCGCCCAGCCGCTGGCTTATGACGTCACCTGACTCCGGCAGGATAAAATCACCTATCTTACATCAACTCGAGTCCCAGACTCTAAGATAAGTATTTGGACAAGAGCAGTCTTACTTATAAGGCACAGTCAACAGTCCGTTACTACTTTGTCTCATAGTCGGCGCAATACACTCCAATGTATTCGCGAGATCTGCTACTGAAGCTCTTTCCACGTCTTTGGCTAAGATGGCAAGTGTTAGAGGCTCGTGAGTCCTCCGATGTGTCCCTGGGTCGATGTGTCGATCCCGATCGCTCTCCTATCCTGTGTCCCGATCGCTCTGTGTCTATCTAACGTTTTTACCTCCTTATGTAGTAAGCGTTCTGACGCACTACCCTCAAGTAAACCGGTTCTAGCCAGACTAGGGGGGGGGGGCAGGGCAGCTTCCATGACCAATGGCGTAGCATTACCCCTAACTAAGTGTTCAGAAAGGGCGGAGCGATTAATCTGGTGATGACGTATCTCTCCCCTACTAGCTGACGAAAGGGAGGAGCTAAAAGGCTTACCTAGGAGTGACAGGTAATAGCCTAGGGTGACATGTGACACATTGTTGGTCGATGAATAGCTTTAGAATTGTGTATTGCAGAAATAGTTGTTCCAGTAGTGACGAGAGTAGGAGCTCTGTTGTCGGTCACTTACTGTATCTGTGTATAGAGCGGGATTATAGGTCGTTTGCAGTTTGATTTTCCCTCTGGCTTTAGTTTGATTATCTTCTTTGGCTGTTTCCTCCTGGTGTGACGTAATCAGCCAGCGTCTTACCCTAGGCACGAAAACGGTGATTCTCTGTAAATAATCTGTGAATATATTCGATGTTGTCGAGCCAGTCAGTGTATGAAATATATGTTAAATAACGGTTCGCTGCAGTTGTGTCTTTTACGAGGGTGGGGGCTCTTGAGCAAGAAGTGTTTGCCTGTGTGAGACTGAGCGAGTGTGTCAGAGTATGAGAATCTTTTCCCTCGGTAGATTTCTCTAGTTATTCACATTATCTCATAGCGTCGTCACCCTTGGGTGTAGAAACCATTGACCTGAGGCAGTAAAGGCTTTGGTGACGATTGCTCAATTAAGTCTACATTCACGAGACACCATATAAGTTTGTCCAGTAATTCTGGAGAAGTCGAGTCCAGTAAGTTAAGGTACGGCGCGGCATGTTACAGCCAGACATGTCCGTTTTTCTTCACAGTCAACCCACCCACCTGTCGGCATGTCAGCTTGCCCATGCGCTATTCTACCCCAGACGCTAGAAAGTACTCACATGTGTCGCACGTCATCAAAAATTAATAGTCACGCCACCAAGCCAGTTCAAGCGCACCCAACAGGCCAGTGCATTTAATCGAGTCTTTGTATTCGACTAAGAAGACCTCCATTGTCTTGCATCAACAGTTTAAAACTGCACGCATATAAAAATTCTGCTCGCAGGCTTTCCAGAAAAGTACTTACAATCTCTTGAAGTGAGAGTAAATTCTCCATACTCTGTATTCTTTCTGCACCAGATTCCTATAAGAATGAAACAGCCTGTCTCTGTGTTGTAAAGACGAATCAAAGTACAAAATTTGATAAGCAACGAAGAGTGAAAACTGTGGATAAAGAATTTCAACACAAGAGACCTTCGCCGCACGCACGCGTGTGCACACACCGCTGTCTCAACACGATGGCTGCTGCATGTGCTTTCTCTCCCGTTCCTCGCCAGTCCCCACCACCACAAAGATGACAAACGACAAACGCTTGCGTGTGACTAATGCAGGACTACCCGTATCTCTCAATAAAAATGAATGTATTTCTCCTGCTGGATTTCGGCATTGAAATGCGAATGTTCCTTAACCCACAGTCTCGATGAGACTGAACACACAATGGCTGATATAGTCGACAACTCCTGTCGAACGCCCCTCCAACAATGCAAGAATATCTAGGAACACGTAAGCGTGGCAGAATCTTAGTATTAAGACCTTTTCTAACTGGACCGATGTAAATGCTAGTTCGCTGTCTACACGCGCCCAGGTTCGCCAGTTTAGAAAACAAATTCGTAAAGAAAGGCCTTTTTTTCTGGCGGGTGGAGGACAGTATCAATTGTCGTAGTCACACATAGACCAATGACTGTTTCAGTCAGGATGGTGCTTGTCAAAGGGCGAGGATGATGTCAAATGACCCAGAACGAAACAGACCTAGAATTTGTCGCGAACAACGGTGACAGTACCAGTTCGGGCATAAGCCTACAGGGTTAATCTTGTTTTCATTATCCTTCTCTGCCCCAGTGTCAATCGACGAGCTACCGATGTGGGAAGAGAAACCCCAAAAGAGCAGAAAGCAACGCTTAAAAAAGAAGAGGAAAAGTTGTTTGGGAATTCAGGCGAAAACATAATTAGAATTCGAGGGAGCACGCGCCACACGTGCGAGAGTGAAGAGAAGCGTGGCCAGATGCGCGGCCCTGCATGCAGCGTGGGAACCTGAAGAGAAGCGCGTGCAGCTCCTTGTCTCGCGCCTGCAGACGGCGTGTGCATTCTATCGTAGTGACGCACCGCCGTAGTAACATCTGTCGACTGGCGAGGCACTAGGAGGGGGTGGGGGGTGATGGGAGGATAATTGAAGGGGTGGGACGCGGGAAGGAGCGTCTTCAGGGTGATTCCTTGCGATCCTCCCCCGCGCTCGATTCCCACGCCCTCGACCCCGGGCCAGGCGGGAGTCTGGCGTGGCGTCATCTCTCCTGTCAAGGTCAGACGCTGAGAACCGTTCTGCTCGCAGAAAACAGCGGGAAAACATAAAACTGACAAACCACGCACACGCGCGCGCACTCACGAGAAAGACACCCCCATCCCCCAGAAAGTAAAACAAACAAACAAAAAAAAGCAGGATAAAAATTCCCCATATATTTTCTCTGGATGGTTTTTTCTTTTCCCCCTGCCCTCACCTGTCCTATGTATTTTTTTTCAAAACTGTTAAGGACGCTGGGCAAGCAGGGTCGTGTCATAAAGTACAGGCTTACACTGTACTAAAAAAGTTCTAGAAGGGGAACATTTTTAATAATTACTTCAAAAACAACACAACTTTCTTTTAGAATTGTACATACTTTGTGCTGTTCATGTGCTCTTTTGATACTAAGAAACCTAAATAATTCCATTACTCCTCTCAGGCGCGTGTTGAGTAATAACCTTTCCTAACTGGAAGAAGGTGCGTCCTACAGTTCTCCGATCCGGGCCATGAGCCTACACACCATGTAAAAGCGCAGAACTACTGGAACCAATCAAATGACGAGCTCTATTTAGGATGTGTAACAAGCGGAGCCAATCAAATGGCGAGCTATATTTCGAAGGTCTTTCCAGGGGCGGGGGGAAGGGAGGGAGAGGGGGATGTTCCGGGAGGAGGGGGATTTAGGGGAAGGGGAAGGGGTGGGGTTAGGGTGGGGGCTAGGAGTAGGGGATAGGTGGGGGTTGGGGGAGAGGTGGGGTGGGGTATAGGCAGTAAAGATCTTCCAGGAAACTGCAAGGTTTTCAGTGGTGACCCTACGAGATTAGCATATTTTACGTGATACTGTATTTTGATTGGCTCCAGTTATTCTGCGCTTTTTCATGCTCACAAGGTTGATAACGGATAGTTTGTCACGTGATCGCGACGGCTTTAGGCTTAACCAGCGGCCATGACTGCGGCTCCTACTAGTCCAAGGTCGTCCGGTTAAGAAACGTTTGTTAGCGGAAAACAGCTTTTGTCAAGTCCCCCCCCCCAGCCACCCCCCCAAAAAAAAACCCCAAACCAAACCCCCTAACCTTACTCGCCACGAAAATATGAGAAGAAGGTTTAAATTTCCCAGCTGAGTGTTTTGGAGATTCTTTCCCAGATGACTTCGTAAGCAATCGAACGAACTGTCCGCCTGCTGCACGATTTGATGGCAGCCTTATCTCCCGTGCTGAGACAAACGAGCGTTCGGGTCTCTTGCCCATTAATGAAAGTGGCAACGCATTTCGCGGGGAACGCCGGGTTTACGGACGCTTTTGCGCTGGAACAGGAAACACAAACCCACAAATTGTTGTCATTCGGCGACCACAAACAGAGCGGTGCACGTGCGCGAGACGAACGGTGGCTGGATCGAGACCGCACGTGCAGGTCCGAACATGCAATTAGTCCGCAGTACATGAACGCCATCGCATTGTCGATCCAAGTGGCAGGAGAATGATTTTTTTTAACAGAATAAAGAATCTCTTTATCTTCTGTCGGCTGTCTAGAAGCACAGGAAGAACCTAATGTAATGGGGAGGGGCAAAGAAAGAAAAAAAGGGGGAAAAAACGACCAGAGATAAGCAGCGAAGCGGGTTTATGCCCTCGGCAGGCTACACTCCGAAGAGAAGAGCGGAAGGCGGTCTACATGTTGTTAGTGATTCCACCGATACCCGTACAAACGGGTTTATTTATTCCGTGCTCACTTCCGCGGAGAAGTGTTCGATAAACGGATCGAGCAGAAGCAGGGACGGATGTTTAAAGCTGTTTGTTTGGGTTTAAAGCCATAGATAAAAGTACAATGCGTGCATCGGCTTCTACGCACGTGTCTGTCTTGGGGTAGCCACTCACACGATTACGTAAAGAAAAACAGTAACGGTCGTGCACGCACATAAAGAAAGAAAGAAAGAGTGGGGCCGCACTAGACTGGCAGAATGAAAGTGGGAGGTAGAGAAACTTTCATTTCAGCTGTAAACAAGAAGTGTTCAGGTTAGAACAGTCACTTTGTTACCGAAACAAAACGCCTTGTACATTGATCTAGAACACTTTCGTGTAAAACGTTTACTGGTCTGTGTTCTCGAAAGTGTTCAAATGGCCAGCAAAATGTAGTAATGGTGTTCTGATAATGTTCCAAATGTGTACCAGCAGCAAGTGTTCTGTCAAGTAAGGGCACGTAATTTTACATGTAATTAGTGTTTAAAATATTTAGTGAGATGTGCAAACCCAAGAATAGCGGATATAAGGGAACTGACGGACATATGCACGACGGAGGAGAGTTTGGTTTGGTTTGTGTAGCTTAACGTCCTGTCACAAGAGGCGCATATCAGGACCGTTGTTAGACAAAGTTTACGTGCTGCCACATGTGGCACTGCTATCGCAACACAGGCTTCAGTCCCGCCCAGTCACATTATACTGACACCGGGCCAACCAGTCCAAGTAATCTTCCCTATAGTGCCAAGCGTCTGGTACGGCAGCTACTAGATTGCTACTTTAGGCAAGACTCGGCCGGGACGGGAACCACCGACTGAGAGCCTCTGAAGCGGACGCCTTAACCACTAAACCACCGAGACTTTGAGAGAGGAAAAGGGAAACAAATACGTGCTATATTAGGCGGAGCCTCCGAAGAAATAAAGATACAGACAGAAAGAGAGATAAGGCAAAAGCAACAGACGGAGAGAAAGAGAGCGAGCGAGAAAGAATGAAGAGCAAAGACAGAGAAGACTTTAATCAGATTCAGACACTGATGACGAGCGACTATAATGGGGAGGGAAAGAAGAACGTCTGCAAAAATTACTACAATTATATACATACTAGCCAGGGCGCCCGCCACTGCTAGGATTTTTCTTACCCCGCCCATCCCTACCCCTTTCTGTAACCCCCCCACCCCTATACTAACCCTCCACCCCTAACCCTTCCATAACCCCTACCCTTGCCTCCCGTCTCCCTGTTGTCAAGCGAGGCAGGGGAAAGTACTTTTCGTACGAAAGGTAAAAGACTGTGTGGTGATCTCCCTTGCAAGCTGATTGCTGTGTACATGACTGGATGAGGGCGTCGTCATATTTATTATTTCATTTTTTGTTTAGGCCTAGGTACAGGGTCGAAATTTTCTATGACCATCTGCGGGTGGAAAGGAAGGCCGCGTGGCGAATTCAGTGTGGATCGGTTCAGGCGTGCGGATTTGTAAAACAAACAAACACAGGCACATTCGACTTTACGTATTAGATATTGATGGCGCCTGGAAGGAAAAGAAAGAGGGAGGGAGAGGAGAGAGAGGAAAGAATAAAGGTGTAAAGGGGCGAGAGAGAGATCAAAAGAGAGGACAGGGGAATTAATGTAAAAGGTATCGAAAGTTCGTTTCTTCACTCAGTTTGGCACAGAAGACCAGCAGAGAAGGGAGGGTGAATCGGCGTAGAGAGAGGGACCGAGAATCCCAGTACAGTAGGTGGTGCCTGGCAAGGGAGACTGGTGTGAGCTGGGACGCTTCCTGGGATAAGTTTGTGGCGGGCGTGGAGGGAGGGGTCACAGAGAAATGGCAAACCAAACAGGGCCCACGACAGTCACCGCCTAATTAATGAAGCACGGCACGGAAAGGCTATCGGGGGCCAGCAGCTGGCTCCACTTCCCCGACGGGTTCCCGTGTCAGTTCAAAACGCAACACGACGACCCAGTGGCACGCGGATGTGCCGCCATGGAGCTCGCCAAGACAAAAGTCTCCACGCGACGCTTGGTGCCTGCTGGGAACGGCGTTCTCACGTTCCTGCCACCTGGCTTTCTTGTGATGGTTGTACGTACTTCTCCGCGCCAGTTAGTCAATGACGATGCGATCCACAACGCCCCCTGGTCTGGAACTTACGTCAATCCACACACTCCCACCCCCACTCCCCCGCGACCCGCGCGCGCGCACACACACCCCGCGTTTTTACTTCTCCCATCCCCAGTGTTTTTACCGAACTCCTTCGCTTTTTAAGAATATGCTTCTCGTGCTTTACGATCTCTCAAATGTAAACTAACAAAAATAACACCCGAGCATTGTGCAATATATTCTGATAAGATGCTTATCTTACCATGCAAAGATCATTCCGGGAAAACCTCGAGTTGATTTAATGGAGACAGGCTCGGCATACAAATTTCACCGAGCAGCGTTCTTTTCCACAGTGATTATGGAAATAAGATGACCGTAGTGAACTTGTCGTTTGTAGCTGTTTTTATTTTCTTTCATCCGGGAAAAAGTTGTTATTCGTTTCAACTATGTGGATATGTACGCGTACGCACATGCACATACGGACATATTCAAGCAAACATCGTTTACGTATAGGACTTTTGTGTATGCGTGGACAGACCTGTCAGCATGGAAAATGGTGACCTTTTCGCACTTACCTTATTTGAAACGTTCTGTCATTATTGAACTAGACTTGAAGGGACCGATAGTCGTAAAATTCACATATTTCTGTTCGTCACACGAACACATTGTCCGCCACGGTCTCACGCACACTTACCAGCCAGCACCTACACACCTGCAGGGCTGTTGTAAGTCACTCCGAAATTTATGAATTAGTGGCAAGCACTGACCGTTGATTTTTTTTGTAAAGAGTTGAGATGGGCGTGGGTCCGAGAGAATAGGAGAGGAGGGGGGGGGGCTACTGAGTAGGGGGAGATAAAGGGCGAGTGAGAGAAAGAGTGTCCTCTGTGTCTTAGACCCGCACACTATATGAACAATTTTCAGAAAATACATTTGACTACTTCATTACACATTGAATGGGCCCCCTTTCTCCAACCTCCAATTGCTATAACCGTCGTTCTGCCACAGACCTTACCTAGGTAATCTGTGGTTCTGCTTTCATCCACCGCGAACCAGCCAGCGTGCAGCGTCAAGCTTATTGGACCGCGATGAGTGTTTGTCCAGCGGCCCACCAGCGACAGGAACCGCAACATAGAGAACCGATCAACCCTGTTATCTGCCTCCACCTCTAAGGTCCTCATCTACGGCTACCTCGCTTGTCCCCCCCCCCCAACGGCCTTCCCCCACCACACCTTGTCCCAGTACCCTCCAACGCAAAGGTACCGACACAGCCCAGATCCATCAAGAATCGTAAAGCTGCATGAAAAAAAAAAAAACGAAAAGGGAAGATGGCGCGAACGAGCGACTTCCGCTATCCGAAAGCACTGCACAGCCTCATCCACTGGAATGACAAACATTGCAGCCATAAGCCACACATTCGCTGGAATAGGGGAAAGGGAAAAAAGCGGGGATGGTGGGGGGTGGGGTTGGGGATACGGAGAAGGAAGCAGCGGAAGAAAGACAAGCAGGAGTTAGGGAAAGGTGAACTGAGTTTGTGTGAGCTTTCCCGGGAGCACCCTCCCACGCTACCGCAGACTTATTCTCTTGAAATGTGTTGCAGATACCTCAAGCCTAAGGCGGGTTATCGCTCATCGCAAAACAAACAAGAATGGCCTTAAACTTCCACTTTCCCGCTCTAGCCTTCAGGATGCATCTTCCTCTCCCTCTTTCTTCCATCCTGTGGCCTTCAAGACCAGCCCCACACCCCACCCATCTGAGCGCCTGACTCTTCAGGTTTACCTGACAATAGTGCCGAGGGCTCTGACCTTTTCTGTTTCCGGACGTATCTCAAAATGACATCATTGTACTCCTCTCTTTGTGGTATCAATCAACGTCATCGTGATACTGTCTTTACTCGCAAATGACGTCAGTATAATTGCGTGTTATTGTCCTAGTGACGACCCGATTTATCCCTGACGAATTTAACAACTCCTTTAAAAAAGGTTAGTTTTATCTACAGCCCACACACTACTACAAACGTACCTAGAGAAGCTTAATAATTTAGGCACAAATAAATCCTTTAAATCTGGCACCTCTCGAACGAATGACAAAAGACGTCTCAGACTGTAAGTGCACAAAAAGTAGACCACACGTCCACAACTGCTCCAAGGGTCGAAGCAGTTAAACCTTAAAGCTGTATCCTGGCAATTCGATCTGAGTTTCTGATAAGCGCGGTCGCCACAGTTTGCTCGGCAGTCAACAGGAGAGTAATCAAACAATAATCAAACACATTTTAATAATTTAATTACTGTGAATATAAGCGTTACAAAGTAGTGATCACTAAAACAGTTTATAGAGTTTATAGCACAGTGAATTTGTACTGAGTTGTTATCTGCATCTGGTCGGCTGGTTATTGCAGATGATTGATGATGATGGATGATGATGATCATTATGATGATAATGATAAAATAGTAGCAATAATAATCCCCTATGCTATAAATGCAGTCCGTCTACGCTTTATATATGGAGTTACAGAGAAGCAGTGAACCTAGTAATGCATACTAAAAGTGATTCCCAGATAAGTGTTTCATGTCATTCATCTTATTTCCAAGCCAGTGTCAGAAGCAAGAAATGCGCAGCTGTTGTCACGGATTAATTGTCACATAGCTCGTAAACGCACACTCGGCTGACGTCTGCTCTAAAAATCCCCATTGTCTAGAACACGACCTGAAGGCGAGAGCTCAGCGAGATGTCTTATCTCTGCGGCTGCAATGGCACACAAAAAGATTCCTCAATAGTGAGTACAGCTCACGGTTGCGTAATGAGGATGTTTTGCTCATCGAAGGATGCAGCCAGACCAGGACGACTCACCAAGTGGCTGTCAGGAGACGGCAAATCGAAAGACGTATTACACAACTGTAGCGTTGTAAATCTTTTTTCCCGTCTCAGATTGTGTGCGTGTGCGTGAGAGAGACAGAGGGAAAGGGAGAGAGGAGAGAAGAAGAGAAAGGAGAGAGAGAGAGGAGGGGAGGGGAAGCATGGGGTAGGAGGAAGAGAGCGAAGGAGGGTATAGGGACGAGAAGGGAGGTGAAATTATTTGAATAGCGTCTGTCTTAGAAGACAGTCTAGAAGTAGTACAATGAATTAGTAGACATAGCTTTTTTAAAAACCTCCTAGACTAGAAAATAAAAGCACTCTTTCTCTCCTGTCCTCTCCCTCCTTCCCTCGTGGTGCTATGTGCACTGACCCATAACCACAGCCACACGCCGAAACCCTCTGATTGCCACAAAGAAGAAAAAGGTTCCACATCTCACACAGAATTGTGCACATTTTAAAAACAAAACCCACAAAAAAGTATTCACGCAAAATATTCTAGCACATCCATTACAAAAAGTTCTGGACAGAAACGGGAAAATCAGACCACCTCCAGCGTGAGACGCGTGCAGCGACGGTGACGCGTCAGATTGACGCGAGTAACGCAAGCGACGCTAGGCGGAGGACGTCAGAGTTCTCGCGTTTCTCACCGCGGATGCGCAAGATGGAGGCAGTACGTGGAGACTGGGAGTCTGACACGGAAGGCTGTAACCTAGTCAACCATCGCTAGAGGCTCTGGAATAGACGACGGGGCCAACGCGTTATCGACGAAACACGTGGGCAGGGAGCTGTTTATTCCAAACCCGAACTGCCTTTGCGACGCCGTGCCTCTTGTGGTTTTCGCATCGGGGTCTGCAGGGAGACACGGGCTGCAAACGAACCTGAACGCGATTCCTGGCGACGTAATTAGAGTAGATACCCCGAGGTCCCGCCATAACAAATTTTCTGCGACCGCTTTACCTCACCCCAGGTGAATTATTTAGCAGCGATGCCGCTTAACATGAAGTTGACTTAACAATAACCGTGGTTATGAACTCCAATCGGGAGACTACGGAGAAAGGATTGCCCGGTTATAAACACATCCACTGGTATTCCTTCTCTGTTCCTGAGAAGGGATCACGTTGGCACGCAGGCCCCTCCCCCCCCCACCACACACACACACACACAGGCGAATACTGATGGACTCCGTATCTAGCGCACACACACTAAAGTGGTTTCCAAAATAAACAAAAGCACAAGCACATCGTATAGGATTATGAGATGACAACGACGGTGATGACCATGACGACGACGATGATGACAGAGCCGAAAGTTTTCTCACGAACGAAAACCAGCTGTCTCTTGTTGTGCGTCTGCCGAATGCTTTGCCCCCCTGCACCGTCACACGTCATTAATATGGCTCTCAACCCCCCCCCCCCCCC
>SMGT01012921.1:100136-126440 GCA_004794575.1 Lanistes nyassanus | reverse complement strand
GCTCCCATTTCTAACCTCGCTTCTCGTCTCATCACACCCCTCCCCGCCCCATCTCTAAGCTCTCTCCTGTCCCTCTTCTTCACCCCCACTGCGGGTCGTTTTAACGGCATTTTCATTTGCTTGGAAAACGGCTGTGGGTGGGATCCAGAAAACCCTGTGGGATTTCAACAACTCGGGGGATTCGGCAAATCCTTTCTTTTGCGTTTCTGATACCAGTTTGAGATAACTGACGAGATGAAAATGTTCGCTTCAGCAAAATCGGTATACCGCCAATCAAGTCCAGGGGGAATAGACGACTGTAAACGATAAATGGTAATTTAACAGGTGAAGGGAAGTAACTGGGGAGACGAATCCGCGACAAGACTGTCTCATGTACAACTGAAATGCAGAAACCTAGGCTCAACAAAAGAAAAGAAAAAGATAAATACATGGCATATGAAATAAATTGATTAAGCAACCAATATGCGATGTTCTTTATTACTGGGGAAAATTGCTATTAGTAAAAAGGAACGCGTGGCTGCTGCTTTAAATAAAACCCAAGTTAACAACAGAGGAACTGAGCCAAGCTATAAACGACACACAGTGTCTTGTACCTTTTGTAACTTGGCACTAGTTCCTCTGTTGTTACTTACGAGAAGAAGTCAATTACTTCTTTCTTTTTCTTTCTTTTTTTCCCCTCCTTTATCACGGATACGTTGTCTCATTCTTTCACACACTCGATGCGTATATGCTAACACAGTCTTAGCTGAGACTGAAAGAAAAGGCTATACTTTAAAAAAAGACTACCAAAAATGTGCCTGTTATATCGCTGTCCACTGGGAAGAAAAGCCAGCTTTCTGCGCCTTCCGCTTGCGCACTGCGATATTTTAGCACGTTTACCCCCCCCCCCCCTCTAGTTTTACGCGTTTGTGTTCCGAGCTGTTTACACCACACTCCCCACCATCAAGTTAATTAAGTATTCTTCTCCCACACTCATCTCGACGTCTTAGAGGGACGGAGGAGGGGGTAGGGTGTAAGTGACCTGCACCTGCTTTCAAGTGCCGATAAAACACGAAAACGCGTGAATTCTGAGAGGAAGAAAATGAAACCTAATGTCCGGGCACACAAATGAAAGCCAAAGCCGTCAAGAGCGACACCATGGCAGACCACAAAATAAAAAGAATGGCAGCAGCAACTGGTTCTTCGGAAGCAGGCAGGAGACTGACATGAAAATGCGGTCGGGAACTTCGTGCCACGACGAAGAGAACGGTTATCGGAAGATGCGGCGGAGACAAGTCAGCGCAGTTCCCATGACGCATGCGCAGCCAATAGGCACCCGCTAACCCCCACGAGCTCCACGTGCACTCTGCACCTTCAGCACGGCGGTCCCACGAGGTGGGGAAGGGGATGAGGCGGTTTGGTGCACTTGTGCTTTAACGTCGTGCACACTGTGTAGTGCCGGGTGAAAATGAGCGCATGCAGCCAGACTTTTTTTTCTTTTAAAGCACTTTTGTAATAAGCATTATGTTTGTCTTTTTAAAAGAGGGTTAGGTGGGTTGAGTTTTTCTTTTTTCTTTTTCTTTTTTTGGCAATTTATGGAAGGTTTATGTGTAGTTCTTTTAGTTTTGGCAGTACTTTTCGCAGCCGTGATGCGGTCTGATTTTCCCCTTTTCTCTCCAGATGATCAAAGACAACAAAAATCAGCACAGTCGTAGCAATTGTTAGGTAAAGAAATAAAACACGATCATGCATATGGGCAGATTATGGAAGATAATTATTGTGCCATGCATGCAAATGAACAAACATACTAATATCTATGCAGGCAGAGAGAAGCAAAGGTGTATGGGGGAGGGGGGGGGCTCTTTGACAGATGAAAGAGACTTGGACAAGATGCAGCCGTTAGATGATGTCTGACCGAAACACGTTTCCAGTTACACCGACAGGGATGACTGGCCAAACAGAAAATGACCCAGAAATCTACCACCAAAAAAAAAATTCAGTGTAAACAACAATCATCAGCCATATGACCCAGTTCAGGGTGCATGGAGTTTGATGTAATATACTCGGTGAAAATCAAAGCAGATCTTATAAGTACAACAGACCCTACGTGAATGCGTCAGTTTTATTTTTCAACACTGTCCATCGCACACTTCACGGCAGTCTGAGAAAAAAAAACAGCTTTGTTTTATTACTAACAGACCTCCCCTGCCCCCAAAGGCACGCTAAGCGGGAAGAATAAAGGTGATTACACCGAGCTAATCGAATAAAAGCATACATTCCTTTAAACTGTATCTCGTTATTCTTCATGCTGTGTCTAGAAACAAAGCTTACTGTATCTCCATGCTTGGTTTAGCTGAATGGCTCGCCTTAGCGTCGGGCAGAAGCCGGGACTGCACTTGCCCAGAGGCTGCGTAACGTCTGCCATTCCATATAGCAAGGGAGGGAACTACTTCAAACCTGACAGGTTGGGGGTGATCTCCCATTAGTCTGCCGTCGCTTGTGTAGTAGGGCTGAATGGGTCTGCACTACCTGTTTTGTTTTTTTGTTTTCTAGACAAAGGTTTGAGCGTGTCTCCACTTCCGGCCATAAGGCCCTTTCGCCCTGTGTATTTTACGAGCACTTTTACGTATGGACAAGCGATAAGAACGCCATTTGAAGGCAACCAAGTCACAAGGCAAACAGAACAAAGCAGAATGGTCCTACTGAACAAAGCATTCAGAGTGCAACGTACTGTTTTAGTAGACACATCGCTGTGCAACGTTCTCGTTTAATAAAATTGAATCGAGAGAACAGCAACGATATTTCGAAAGCTGAAATGACGGCACACACCATGTCGTGGAGTGCGGCTTGTCTAGACACTAAACTCCATGTTTTGTCCTTCGCACGGGTCAGAGGGCAGATGGTACAACTGGACAGAGCATAAGACCGCAGGCGGAGCAACGGTTCAATTCGAAGTCCAGCATGGCCAGTGTCAACTGCTCAGCCCGGAATAGCCAAGATTCAGATGCATAACCGAGCAGAGTCAGCAGTATTTTAATAAGTAGGACATGTGTATCAACACAATGAAAGGGTGTTGGGAGCGGATGGGATATATAATGAGAAAAGATGCTGATACCATCATCAAAGCAGCACAATGAATCTGGGAAGTGCTTGAGTTCAACCAGATGCTTGAGTTGAACTCTCTCTCTATATATATATGCATATAAACAAATATATTTTTAAGTGGCATATGCTTCATGCAGAACTTGCAAGTAGGTAAAATACTTATGAGACCATAAAACTGTAGCTGTTGGCTGTATCACCACGGAAATATGCTTGTTCTGTGGTAAACATTGTTACGGACTGGTTCCAGAACAGTTCGGCATGATAACTGGGTGATGTTGCTTGTCATCTTAAAGTTGTTAACAGCTTTGACTCCAAGCCTCTAGCGTACTTGTGCTATTCACCATCTGGTAGGTGGGTAATTTTTAAAAAGTACTCCCCCCGAGCGGTGATTTCGCACTATGGGGCGATGGGGTCCTATTACTAACTCATGCACTGAACGAACCGCCAAACTGATGGCTACAGTAAGATGGCCAGTGCGTAGAGGCAGTTTAACGTTCGGGGGGAAAAGCCAAATGGAGTACGCCCAGAATATAATCCTTGGCCCCGTCGGGTTTCGAACCATAACCTTCCATACGCTAATCTGCAGCTTTACCCGCAGAGCTATTCGGGCGCCAGGGGATTTGACGTCATCTCTCTTCCAAGATGTCACCGGTGGCTCACTGTAGATAGTATCGCTCCGATCCCTTTCCCCTCCATACAAGTTCACTCGCTCTTGAAGAAAAAGATTGCTACTAACGGTCTGTGTCAGGATAGCTAGGAACTTAAATATTCGGCGTAGGTTGGAATTATGGCAGATCAGATTTTACGTTTGCTGGCATAAAATGCTAACAGTTTTGTATATATGTAAAACAAGGGAACTGTACCAAGCTAGAAAGGGACAAAGACGAAGACAATCTACATGTTTCGGGGCACTACCCCTTCATCAGGACGACACACAAACGACGAAAAAAACGACGAAAAAACGAAAAACGAAAAGGAAAAAATCTTATCTGCAGTAGAAGTGGCGCATATGCTGCATGGCAGGAGAAAGCCTTTCTCCTGCCATGCAGCCTATGCGCCACTTCTACTGCAGATAAGTCTTTTTCCTTTTTCGTCGTTTTTTTCGTCGTTTGTGTGTCGTCCTGATGAAGGGGTAGTGCCCCGAAACATGTAGATTGTCTTCGTCTTTGTCCCTTTCTAGCTTGGTACAGTTCCCTTGTTTTACATTTAATTTGGGTTTATCCTCCAAGCTGCAGTCACTTGTTTTTCTTTTATAGTTTTGTATATGGTTAGGGCAAAGTTAGCACCTTTCACAAGCCTTTTTAAAAGATCTGGTGCAGTAAAATGTTTATTTACCAACTTGTTTTTAGTTTTTTAATTTTTTAGAATTCCAATATTCGAAAAAAATTCGAGTTCAGACAAACAAGGGGAAACATACATCAATATCTAACAACAATCTGTTGTAGTTCCTCAAGACTTCACTAGGATTAATTTCTAAGTTTCAAATATACTTCAGCTTAATTCACAAGGGAGACATCTTTGCCTTTGAAATAACCAAACAAATATAAAGTATAAAATGTAGAACAGTGAACCAAGAGAAGACAGACGAGAACAGATTGTTGAATGGTAAAATTCTAAACTTCTAAACGATTAAATACAAAGGAACGTCTGGTCACACCAGGATTCGAACCAGCAACCTTCCACCTGCTCTCCCAACTGAGCTATCCAGCCCCCCTGTCAATCAGTTCCCTTTTTGTTCTTTTCAGCTCTAACACTCAGCGCTAAAACGAAAAAGGACAATGTCTGCTTCCTAAGCGTTAAACTAGTGTTATCAACGATGTACGATATGCTCATTTTCTGACATACCCCACGAAAAAATTTAAAATTTTCAAATTATATTCAATTCAACCTTACTTTGAGAACCTCAAGACAAGCATGATAATTACAACTATGCATATAAGTAAAAATTATTTGTAGGATTTTCAAGTTTTTGCAGAAAGTATCAAGTTTAGAAAGAAAGGCTATACTAGAAAAAGCGTAATTCAGCCAAATGGCAAACAATTCTAAGCCCAGGCTCGTATTAAAGCATGTTAAAATTAAATTGGGAAAAGAAACGTGAAGATCATAGCTCTGGGAACAACATTAAGGACTACCTGCCTGGTTACCTGACTGCACGGGGCAACCAGACTCTCATGTCGGGCAGGTCATGTTTAAGTCTGTCTTGCCTGGCCATCAAGTAATATTAGTTCAACAGCATCTACCAATGCACAATCCTACTTGTGGTTTCTTACTTGTGTCACAAGTAAGTTCCACTTCACTTCCAATACTTAATGCATGCTGTAAACATTTCTCAAACACAACATGCAAGGCATCGTTTCCATCGAACACAAGTGTTTGAAGCAATTACTACCCCTCCCGAAAAGTATGTGTATTTTACACACACACACACGCACACAGAAACACTCCACTTATGTACGTCTCCAAATAATCAGCCTCTTATACCATACTACCAGTTTACTGGCAGAACTTACAGTTGGTTGAGGCACTATTTAGGACATCGTGCTGTAGCTAGCATTAACGAAAACAGCTAAAACCACGTACAGGGCTATCTTTCGACACGTTCTTTTTGCAGTGTCAGCCCTTGTAGCACCTCTGCCTTTTGTCTCTTTTATACACAGTAATTTATTGGGAGTAGTCCATCCTTGTATTGAATGATCCTTGATATAATCTTTAATATAACCCACGATTTTTTATATATCTTTAGTATAAATATAGATGTCTCCTAGCAAATTAATCAGTATTAAAAAAAAGGCAACTCCTGCGTGACAAAGGAGATTTATGCAATCTTTTTATTTCCCTTACCCAAGTTCGGTAACAGAGTATCCAGGAAGGTGTCCATCGAAGTAAGTAGCATATATACAATTTTTGATGTAATTTTTGGGTAGTGTACAGAACGTATGCTAAAAGTCGACCACAGTATTGTATTGTAACCACTCTCCCGCCTGTCTGTGTGAGGAAGGAGAACTGAAAAGCACGCGGTGTGCAAAGTTTAGTCGCATTAATTTCAAATGTGCCTTAAAGCAAAATGTTGAGATTTTAGTACCCGCCTATCGGTATTGTGCATCTTTTATAAAAGTACGTGACCTAACACTGCATGTCAATCAACGACAGACCTAACAATGTTTGGCTAGGACTGTGGACACTAGGTGGTGTGAGCTAAATGACCTCAGCTGTCCCACCAATAGATGTGACGCCAAGGGCAGCGCAGGGGTGGTTCGAGGACAACCTTTGACACCAAAGACACTTGTTGACGATCATCCGTTCCACATGTAACCCAAAACATCATCCCGTGTACACAGAGCTGAGTGCAGATGAGAAGCTAACCCAAATTCAGTTACATCCCCGCAATAAGGGACTCGGGGGGCGGGGGGGGGAGGGAAGGGAGAGGAGTGAGCGGAAAACACAACTGAGAGTCGAGAGGCGGGACTCAACCTGCTAATGTTTAACTGGAGAAAGAAACTAGAGACAGAAAACCTTCGGTTGCGGTTAGAGACTTGAACTCTGATATGCCGAGCGCGCTTTTGCTAGGGGGCTACTCGGAGTGAAGACACGACACAGCGTCATGAGCGAAATAAGAAAGGTTGCTGATGTAGAAGCCGACTGACATCGGTCACCACGCTTGTCGTGCGATCAGTGAATGATAGTTGTCGTCACTGCTGGTTGAGCAAAAATATAACAGTGCTGTTAGTCAGAGTACGCATTAATTACATTTTTATTACGTGTTTTTATCTTTGCAATGTCGGAATTGCGAGCAGACATTTCTCCCTCCACGTACGTTCGCTTACTCGTGGTCACAAAGATTGAGCCACTAATACAGAGCACGCGAGATGCGAGCGCGTGTGTGGTGTATACGTCAGCATGAGAACAAATAACCGACCCACTTGTGACAGTCGTCTCCTACATCTTAACCTAATTATCTGCTAGTCCTCGGAAACTTGCATTCTATTAGAAAACAATCCCACTCTTGCGCGAACGTACAAGCACACACGTCGAAACGCACACAAATGTCCACGCACGCAAGTGTGCACACACACACACACGGTGATAAATCCAAATAAATACACAAGCAGGTTTTTATTTCAAAAATGCTTTATATAGGACACAATCTCGAAGATATTAAAATTAAACTACACGCTAGGACTCTAAGTACACAGCGACTTCCAACTGCCATAGATCACAGCGCGTGTACACAAAGTATCTTACTGGCCTCACTAAACTCTCATCGCTCTCACCTATCGAAAATATCACCATACTAACCAATCGCGGCTCCTCTCCTTTTAACACAAAAATTCAATTCTTCACAGATGATCAATATCCTTAGCCAATCAATCTTTCTAGTCGCTTACTGCTCTTAGAGTCTCTGGTTCTCCTTCCCCCCAAGTGCTTTTATACAGACTAAAACAACTAACATCCACAAAGGATTTCGAAGTGTGAGTAAATCGGACAGTCTCTTTACTACTTAGTATTTTGTCTCAGTTCTCCGACTTACCGGATGTCCTTTACCCCACAATAGTCACGCTGTATTATATTAGGACGAGGCCATCACATACACCGTAATCTCTAGTGTCTCAAACTTGCCTCGCGGGTTTAACATCCAGAAAATCAACAACTACCCGGCTCCACAGTTCGATCGCTATTTATAGTGTCTATCCACACAGATCACATATCGTTGAACTACTCTGCTGGGACGCCTTGCGCTACGGTAAAAAGTCCGTAGCACGTGGAAATCACTATTTTCTTAGTCAATCCTCACAGTTCATTTAGGGTGCACTCAGGTCGGTATCAGGTATCATCAACAGAGACAATCACACTCGATATCTCTCACCTGGGGGTTGGGGGTTTGGGGAATCCGTCTCCTCCACACTCTAGCGGCGACAACCTTTAAGGCTGTCCCAGCGGAAGCGGAACACATGGCACGCGCACTGACGTCGCAGCTACCGTGTCACAGTCCGTAGCTACCGAACATGTTCCATCAGGGGTTCGGGCGCTTCATCAGGAGGCGCTGACTTGATCATCGAAAACACACAGAAAGAAAACCCTAGGCACACACATTACTACAGTATTCAGTGCTCGTCTTGGCAGAAGGGTTTACACACAAAAACCAGGCCGATATCCTTCGGCCTCCAAGTACAGATGAAGAGTTCTGCTACGGTGTCTTGGCACAAATACCTTCACCAGCTATATACGTCCTCTGTCCTTCATTCCGTCTGCACTGTTCTCTGTTAGTCGCCCTTTTACTAACGTTCAGAGTGTGTCTTCCCCAACCACGTTGGTTGACCAAAGCTTAGCGTTTTAAATTTAGTGCTCCATCGTCGCTCAGGGTAGCCGAACTGGCGTACTCAAAAAGGTGTCTGTAGTTACAAGGCTCGTTCCCATGACACTAATCTACGGCCAAAAAAAAAAATCGAAAAACTGATTCTAGAGTCTTCTCGCCCCCCCCCCCAAAAAAAAACCAAATTATGGCAGCGTTTACATACTGTTTAAATACTATGGATGCAGTCGTTCTTCTTTCAGATTTACGAACACTTAATTTTGCTCTTAATGCACAAACTGACAATCTCACAATTATGTTGGCAGTTGACTGAAGATGATAAAATGTCTGCTAATACAGTTTAATAGTTTTTTTAATATCTACTGTAATACATGTGCCTCTGTGCTCATCAGAAACAAACACATTTAACAGAGTTTGTACATAATGCCTTTATTAAGATTGTAAAAACTGCTAACCTTTGCATTGTAACACTAACATGCAGGAAGATATCCAGAAAATATTCTTTGATTACTATAGGCGCCTCCCCAAACTTATCTGGCGCCATCAGTGTAAGAAGGCAGTCCAGTAAACTTACAGTGAGGAAGAACAAGGTGGTATTGTCCATAGACACACAGTGAACACTTTCATGAAAGTCTGTTATTTGTGCGTTGTATTCTTTAAGTTTTGTAATCAATATTTCCTAGGCACCTGACCAATTATAATCAGAACAATGTGTATCTCACATATACTGTATATAGTTTTGTTTTATCTTGCATGTAATATGATAACAGGGTAACATTTTATTTTGAAAGACTTTTTAAAGCCAATTCTTTTGTCGAATAAGAAACAGCTTATACCTTGACAAAACAGTCAGTAAATACACAAAAATAATATAAGCATTATTTTTATTTAATACTGATGTAAATAAACATACTTAAGACAATATGATCTTTTTCTATTTCATAATGATGTAAACAAAAATAAGACAATATAATCTATTATTTCTATTTTATAGATATAATACATCATATAATTTATTGTTTCTATTTGATGATATAAATAAATATAAGACAACATGATATATTATCTCTATTTGATAATGATGTGAAAAATGTAAGACAAAATAGTCTATTTCTATTTCATAATAATATAAATATAAAATATGATATTTTTAACGTGATGATGATAATGATGTAAATGTAAGACAAAATAATTTATATGTATTATAAGGCATTATTCCTATGTGATAAGGTAAATAAATATCAGACAATATGATTTATTATTTCTATTTGATAATTATGTAAATATAAAACAAAATTATATATTACAGAATTATTATTTGATAATGACAAATAAAGATAATATAAGCTATTATTTCTGATTATTATGTGTAAATAATACAATATGATTTGTTATTACTTGGTGATAAAGTAAACAAATATATAAACAATACGAGCTATTAATATTATTTCTATTTGTTGTTGATGGTGGTGGTTGTGGCAGCGAAGGCATAATAATATCATAATTAATAAACTGATGATAAAGATTATATTTTCTTTCCAAAAATAGCAACATTAAACGTTACCCTGTTATCATACCACATTCAAGGTAAAACAAAACTGTACAGTATAGTGATTTTGATGGTTCGGCAGTGGTGGTGGTGACGAATGTGCTAACTGCTGTTAGAACTGGTGGCAGTATTGGTACTTCTACATGTTCCAATTTTTCTAGACAAATTTTTTAATAGATTTTATCTTTATCATATGTATGTGTGAAGCACTGAAGGGAATACGAAGCCCGTATAACCTTTTGTTAGATTAATCCAATGAATAATTTTCCCTTACCAGTTTCCATCATCACCTCTGTGACTCAAATGAAAGTTTTCCCATTAGAATGTACTGCATTTGTTTGGACCATTTAACATTCTTAATATGGCTAGAATGTTAAAACTTATTCTTTGCGCACATTATCTAAGAAGAGTGTAAAAATTGTGCCTCTATCAAACTGCCAGACCATGAACAGCTTTTAAAGATTCTTTTAAATTTCAGATTATACATTGTGCAAAGACAAATTAATGCAGCAGAAATCTTTCACTGGTTTCTGAACTTAGAAATGTCCTGCCAATACAAGACACTGCAGAAAATGTCAGCAAAACTATGAAGTCTTCTTTTCAGATCCTTTACATGTGATGTCGAGTGGGTTCAGTGGAGGGTCCTTGTAGATGTAGATCATCTTGTACTTTATGGCAGATTTTGGTGGTACTGTTTGTGAATGTCCCACCCCACCCCACCCCCACCCTAGTCCCAGTTTGATCTTTAGGATAGAGGTCTGGCCATGGCACAGTTCAGTAGATGTCAGTTTCTACCCACCTTCCTCTCTTATTTGTCCCCCTTTTCTTCTGCTGAAATCCCCCCCCCCCACACACACACACACACCTTTCCAAACTCTGTAATCCTCTTTGATTTTCTTTTTTGGTTGCTTTTCTCCTTTTTGCTTTTGTTATATTTTTCTCTCTTAATTTTTTTCCTTCCTTTCATTTGCTGAAATCCTTTCTCCCCATCTTCCTCATACCTCTTTTCTCCTCTAAATTTTTGCTTCTCTTGTGTCTTTATTGTGTTCCCCATGTTTCCCACCATAGTGCCAAAATCAGCATAAGGTTGAAGCATTTTCCCTGGTAAAATCACCCACCTAACAATAGTATATATTTATTTCTTGACACCAGACAATAGCTTCAGATTACTGTGTACATTTTAGTACTACTACAGTACTAGATAACTATATAAACAATATAAAAAAATCTTCTTTTCACCACTTTACAAAGCTATTTAAATTTGAATTATATGTGGAAGATGAAACAGTCATTTGACTTAAAAGGCATTTCATGGCTGTTATTTCACTTGCAATTCAGTGTGTACGAATTCCCCTAGTTACTAACAGGCATGCTTATAAACACAATTATTAGCTCTTACTTAGCTTTCTTTGTGGTTTGGAGTCTCTTGTTTCTGAGGCAAAACTTTGCTGGATGACTGCCTGGAATAATTTTACTGTTTTTTGATGGACCTGCACAGGTAATAAAATGATAGTAATATGTGTAATGAGCAACTTTTATGGGAAAAGTTGAGTACATAGTATCACTGTTTTTTAATTCATTTGTGATTAAACGGTGTTAGTAAGAGCACATCTAAGCCTATGTGTTAACATTTTCTTTTTCTTTTTTTTTCTTTTTTTGTCTTTTCGTGTGTGTGGGGTTGGGGGAGGGAACAGACTTCAGCTACACTAAAGTTCATAGTTCTTAATGATTTCCCTACATGGTAAGATAACGCAAATTCTAACCTTGGCAGCAGCTCTTAAAAAAAATTAGTTAAACTAATATTAGTATTACAATGCCGTTTTATTGCCTACACACTTTCAGACAAACCTGCATGTCAAAATCAAAAATACACGTGCACAAAATAATCAACAATCTAGCTGCCCCATCCATTCTCCTAACAGGCATTAACTTAGCCAGTCTTGATTCGTCTTGAAATGACGCCAGCAAATGAACTGCTAGTGCGTCTGGGTTAAGTCCAGGCGCTGCCTTTCACGAGTGTTCATTATTTTGCTCCTCTTCCAGTCAAAAGACCAGTCGTACCGCCCATTCGCCCTGTGTATTTAACGTGCAATTTTACGTGTGAACAGGAGATAAGAACGGTCATGTAACCCACGCAATCACGCCTTTTGCATTGGTCTTGCGAAGCACATGCGACCAGTTCGTCGAAGACTTCACCTGTACCTCTTTCATGACATGTCTCTGCAGCCTCGAGTCCGTCTAGATGTTCTTTTCTGTTTGTTTGGAAGGACGGCGTACTATCGAATAATGGCAAGATCCTTCCATCCTTGATAAAAACATCTTCGCTCAAACGCCGCATAAACACGAAAGATAACGCTGATCCGTGGCTGCAAGCTTCGCCAGGCCGCCGTCGCTTGCCTTAGCGCATGCGCAAGGGAGCTGCTCATCCCCTGTAACCGCAGATCAAAGATGATGGATCCATAATCTTTGGTGTAAATGTACACAGACAATGCAAAACGGCCCCCTCCACACATACAATTGGGCGTGGGGGTAAGCTTCTTCTGTAATTTTGTCCTTGGTCCTCGGTCTTCGTATTCCACGCACGCACAGGAAATGAACATTCGAGCACAGCCACCACACAAATTGACAAAAGAGACTGAAAGAAATTACATAATTTATTTTCATCCTTAGCATCCTTACTAATTTTGCGTAAATGTTGAACTAAAGAAAACTATTTGTCAGTATTATTAGAAATGTTAGAAACACAGTAACTTTAATTGAGAATCTACATTTAAATCATACAATCAACTTAATACATCTATTTTGAGGCAACTATTTCAAATCATGTAAATCTATGAGCAGTGTGTAGAGGATCTTTAATATATCAGAAATCTGTTACAAGTAATTGGCAAAGAACAACAATGAACATAAATCGCTAAGAGATTGGAAAATGCAACAATACATGAGATATACATATATAAATAAATAATGAAAATAAAAACATGAATATCAAACCAGTACATCAAAAACTCTCTTTTGTAATAAAACTAAGATTCATTCATGGTTATGACACAAGCTTAAGTGATTAAATGCTTTGAAGTACAAAAGGCAAAAATTAATGGATGGCCAACACTTAGGGCTTCATTCTTACCCAAAACTTCCTACCACATTTTCACATAATTATGCTGTTGTTGATTTTTTTTTCATGCACTTTATGCTTTTTTCAACTTTAACGTAATGTGACCTGAGAGTTAGCCCTGTGAATGTTCAAGATAGATTTCAATCAAGATCATTCTATTAGAAAATCTTATAAACACTAAACTGCGAACTTGATGGATTTATAACAGTTTGTGATTATTACTGACAATTACTGTGATTCATAGTTTCTATTTTGTAAGGGGCATGGTTTTTGTTGGATAATATTTTTTTGTAAAAATTACCTTCTGGTTGTGGAGCTGGTGATGTTCAACTACTGCATAAAGTTTTCTTGCACCTTCACTTTCTCTTTTTTAAAAAAAATCAACATATGCAGTTTCGATGTTTTTGAGGTTTTGGGCGCTGCACTGATGCTATCATGCATGCAAATATGTTTAATGACAATAACAGTTAGGCTGAATTGCTTTCTGATTTGATTTGAATATTAAATGTTTTCTTGTTTGATTTAACAGGCAGTTAAAATACAAAAATTTGTTTCACAGGGCCCTATCCAAGCTGTTCATTCACTGTAAACCCTCCATTACTGAACAGTACCACAAAGCTTAGGCCTGCATGAATGCTGCAAACAAAAGTGCTGTTATAATGTATCAGTTTTCTTCAATGAGTATTATTTATGATACAGTATGTCTCACAGTGTTTTGATACACATCTGTTGTTTATTGGATGATGTGCAATTCATCACATGGCTTTATTCCAGCAATAAAATTTCATGACATCCTCTGATTACGGAAGGCTACTGCTATGTGCAGTTATTCTATTTCTAGTGAACGACTTCAGAACATAATTTAACAATTCTGGTTACAACCAGATATTATACATAACATTCTAAGAATATAACTAAAAAACAATTTTTCAATGTTTCGACTGTGTGTGCGTGTGTGATTGGAATTATCATTGTGGGACTCGAAGCCGTGTCATGGATTATTGAAGTGAGATAGAAATGCAGTACAGTGGTATGAATCGACCAAAATAAACTGAAAGATACACTGATTTCATTAAGGTTATTTCAATATGAGGTGCACAAAAATATGCAGCAGGTAGAAAAGCTTCATTTGCCCAGTCATGCCTCCTTTCCTTCAAGATTATTCTAATTATAGTAGTTGTGAAGCACAAATGCATCTGCATAATTTACAGTGGACTAAAGAAGTATTCCAGCTGTACTTACAAACTGATATTATACATTCACTGTAAGCAATAACTATTGAAGAATGACATAAAAATATTAATAATTAGCAATAAAAACATAAATAGAAAACTTGAGGTTTGAAAACTAGATGTAAAAGATTTTTTTGTCTGCTTTTACTGCTTTATTATTTTAAGAGGTCCTAACTACATAGATGCATTTTTAAGACCTTCTCTTAAGGTAACACAATTACTCTCCTAACAAGAAGAAATTTAACCAACTCCCTAATTGGTTGGAAACATTGGTTGAAGTCATTTTGTCTTTTTTAAAGTTTCTGTTCATGACTTTTCATTCTAATCCTTGGCCAACAATCAGCAAAAATATTCAAGAAGGAATGTGAACCCAAGATTTCTTTATTGTTTATTTCTTAGACAATGGTATCTGCAGAACTGGTATCTGCATTATAAAAAAGTGAGGGTAGAAAATTTATTTTTGTGACTTTTTTATTTCCTTTTTCTGACTGAGAGTGAATAATCGAGGCATCAAGCAAAGGAGTAGGGAGATAAAGAGCAAAGTCATCTGTTCACATTAAAGATTTTCAAAACTAATGTCAATAGTCCAAGAACTGTGTGAAGAAAATGAACATAGGGATAGCTATTCACAGATTGATATTTTTATTTGTTATATTAACTTTATGAAAGTCTACTGGTCAGTTATACAGTGCTTGTTTATACACTTTCAATGATCACACTTCACTCCAAATATTAATGGCTTCTTAAAGGGAGACACTGAAATACAAGATGAAGTAGCACCATAGCTGGGAGAAAATGGCTTTAAGAAAAGGATGATGGTTTTAGAAGGAAAGAAACGATAGCAGGATCAAGCACGCTTCTTGAGGACAAGGGAGAAAAAAGGAAGAAAACACTAGATCTTCCCCCTAGGGTTGGCTTGTGTGTGTGTGTGTGTGTCTTCCTTCCTACAAAACTTTTGGTACTTTCAGTGTAATTAGGCATGACGGTCCACATCTTTCCACATTGTTGAACGGCATGTGGTCCAAAGATGTTGGTAGATAATATAAAGATTATACTTTCTAAAATGAAGCTGTGTGTATTGTGGAGTATGGCTTTGCCTATGGTAAGTGATTTATCAATTTATTTTACATGCCGGTGTGTGTGTGTTTTTATTTTTATGCTTCTGTGAAAATCGGAATAAGGTTGAAACACCAAGATACCAAGGGAGGCAATCGTAATAACCAGTTTACAAGGTTTATAAATGTATTATTTCCCTTGGATTGTGCAACCGAAATAGGACCATGGCTGCGCACTTAATAAAAGCTTAGTTTTAATGCTATCACAGATAAACTGACTTTTATCCTGTTGACATTTTTTTGCAGACTGAACAACAATAAACAAATCTGTTTAGCACACAAAGCAGTTTTCACAAATTAATCTCTAAAGGTGCTTGAGCGATCCGGTACCGTTTTCAACAAAAGGGTGAGGATCGGAGATCATGGGTCCGTACCTCGATTCCGGCAACCTTATTTCCTCTTTTTGCAGGCCGGGTGTGTTAAGTGATTTAGCCCTAGTTTCTGACACCCCTTCTCCCACCCCATAAAACACAAATCTAACATTACTGAACAAAGGCGCTGCTTTATTACGGAGCACTGACATTAATTTTCCTGAACAGAAAATGTAGAGCTATTTGTCGCTTTTGCAGTTTGCAGGCACACTACACACGTGCACACAAGACATACTGAGGAAAGGAGGGCTGAAGCGAAACACTCTCCATTATTACTAACAAGAAGAAACATTCTGCGACACGCTGATGCAGCCAGCATTCGCTCTCTCAGTCACAAAACGCAGAGATCGTCAACTCAATATATGGCATAATAAGGATGAGCATGATTTCCTAGGTTGGCTTGCACAAGTGTTTGTATCAGCTTTTCCTTTCATTAGAGATATCGTAAGGCCCGTCTGCTCTGTGTATTTGACGTGGACCTTTACGTGTGAACGGGGGATACGACCCCCCTACGCAACCCAGTCCCGCACCTTCAGACAGCTTATGGTCAAACATTCCCACATTTAGAAACGATATGAACCGTAGGAACTCAAGACTTATGATGCGACGGTATGAGTGATGGGGTGACTGCGACCAACAGGCGTTGACACAGGTAATCAGAGCAGTCCCGCCTCGCGACACGACTGACAACATTTACGAGCAAACATGCGATGACCGCACAGCCGTGCGGTGACGATTAGACGACACTTCATTGTACTCATGGAGTTGGTACAGTGATCACTGTGACCTGCAGACAGGAAATGCACGGAATCAGAAAACCTAAAACTGTTTTCTCTAGAATCAAGTTATTTCAGAAAAGAAATAAGGTGTCTATTGTCGTTATTGCCACTATTTTCATAAAATACGACGATGATGATGATGATGATGGGCACAGATTATCATTCTTTTCGTTATGAAAATGATGGCGAGGACAAAGATGATAATCACCACCCAGATCTCGAAGCACCCATCTAAACATATTTACCCCACTCGTGGCCAGAATCAGAAGTACTGCCTTGATTTATTCCAGCGACGACAAGTTTACAAACAGAGCGCAACCCAACTGACACAAGAAATCGGTCAGCATGGCTCCATTCCGAGTTACCGACAGGCTTCTATATGGCGTGATTTTGTTCAGACGATTATCACCGAACACTTTTTTTCATATTCCTTGAAAATCATATTAAGTGGACTGGACTCCTTTTTTGTGGGGTGGGATGTGTGTGTGTGTGTGAAGAGGATGTTTAGGGACAAGAACCCGAGAGCCAGTGACTACGACAAGAAGCCAGGTGTCGGTGTCGGCAGAAGACTCACTCTGAAGTTTGACTTGAACAGTTGTGATGTCTTTTGCTTTGCCCGTCGGGTTGGTTGCCACGCAGGAGTAGAGGCCAGCGTCCTCTATTCCAACTTTCGCGATGACCAGTGCGTTTCCCTGCACGTACATCTTGCTGGAGTCCGTCACCATGACTCCGTCCTTCTCCCAGTGAACGGAGGGCGGGGGGAGGCCTTTGACGTCACAAAACAGCTGGGCCGTTTCCCCTTCCGTCACGGTACCCGAATGAGGCCGGATGTCGGCGCTGAGGCTGGCTGCACGGGTAGAAGACAGACACCCGGAAAGTTTATAAGAATTATTCTATTCTGAATATCGCCTGTCAGACAAGACAAAGATTATTTGAAAACCAAACGTTACGACTTTACATTGCAGACGTCGGGTCAGTTTAAGTTTGCTCACACACACACACACCAACACAATATATATATATAATCAGTACATGTCTCGATGAAATGTCACACACGTTAATAAAGGTCTTAAGTCATACCTTGGAACAGGACTGAAAATATCAGCCTTATTCCATTTCCCCAGCACGTTTTTTTTAAAAATTATTTTCTTTTTCGGGACACCCCCAAAAGAAAGTTTCCAGTTGTAGGAATTCTGGGCTTTTCTTCTGTAACTTGTCGTTTTGATGACTTGCGGGTATCACTTTGCTTTCACATCTCTATTGTCTCCATAATTCAGCCAGAAAAGTTTATTTATATATAAAAGCCATTCTGTTAATTTAATGAATAAAACAGTAAAGAGCAAAAGAAAAAAATCGAAAAAGAATAACGACTGGGAGCGTTAGACCTGAAACATCCCCAGAATAGGCATAAATCGGTTAAAAAGGGAGTATGAAGATATTAGAATATTCCCAACGATACAGTCGACCAGTCTGGGCAAAAGGGTCGGGCCATACACCAGCTTGGGACCTGATCGCTGTTCATCGTCTCCTGAACGATCAACCCGACTTTCCTCGTCATAGTAATGAAGCATCATCGTTATCGTCTCTGTCGTCATCGTTTTCCTGTTCTTTAGCGAAGCGAATGGCTCTGCTGACCGCTGCTCACCTTGAACCGTGAGCTGCGTCCTGCGTCTGACGGAGGCGTCCACTCCGTTCTCTGCCGTGCACTCGTACACCCCGCTGTCCTGCAGCGCGGCTGTCGTCACCCCCAGGGTGCCGTTGTTGAACACGATGATGCGGCCGCCGCTGTACACTGGCGACCCCTGGTGGGTCCAGGTCACGCGAGGTCTGGGCGTGCCAAGCGCCTGGCAGTGCAGGTAGGCGTTTTCTCCAGGCTCCACTCGCAGGGACGGAGGGGACTGAAGAATGGTTAGCGGCACTGCATGGACAACCAAGACGTGCGCCAGTCAGCTCAAAGTGCAAGCGTGCAACCATCTCGTCCTTAAAATTCCACCTCCTAACCAGAAGTTATCTTCTTTCGATTTATCACGCGGAGTTTTTAAAGCCCTTACACACACACACACACACGCCCATACAATCTTGGGATCAAAGGTGTACTGTCTTTAAGTAAAGCCTCAGTCCCCTTCCCAGAAAGCAATGCTTTTCGCCCTTAGATCTCTATTGTATTGTATATCTCGCTTTTGCATATGATTTTGACTCAGAAAACTGTAGACAGTACACCATGTACATACACTACACACGCACTTGTAAACGTCCACATAAGCTAACATGTAGACCCAGTTGCCAGCCCGGAAACATATGCGACCATGCATGCACACACGTCTAAGTAAACATGTTGACAAATGCTAAGCGGCAGGTTTTCTTTCTTTTCTCTTTAGACATGTTTATAACAACCAAAATAAAAAAGGAAACAATCAGATAACACGAAAATGCAACATGGAATAATTCTTTACGATACTTAAATGATTAAACAGTCCACAAGAATGCTGGAAACAGACAATTTCACCTCACGCAAAATGGCGTCTGTTTGTGGGTTTCTGGTTTTGTGGTGTAAATAATTACTACTATGATGCGGATATTAAATTGTAAACACTATAAATCCCAATCCCCGATGAGTAGTTAGTTACTAGTGCTTCATAAAGATATATGCTGCAGCAGAGCTTTACGAAGGGAAAACATTTCAACAAAACACGAAACATTTATACAAGACAAAATGTTTGGTAAATCCCACACCAAATTTAGATGGGTCATATTATTTTAAATCTGAAAACATTTGATAGAAATGGCCAGACATAAAATGACGTAACAGTCAAGCAGGCAACAGAAACTTTTATCGTGTTAGTGTAACAGGACGAAGTGAATTTAACCATTCTTAACTTTGTTCTTAAAATTATTCTTAATTATAAGATTACTCGTAAGTTTTATATTCATAATTAAACGTAGCAGCAAAGTATTTGTTAGCCTATTGTAATTATGCATGGCTAATGATAAACCTTGCGGAACTAGAAACAAACAGCATCTCTTCGATTTTTTTCAAAACTAGCGAAAGCTGTAAGACACGCGAACTGAGCAGACACACGCACCTACACGCATGTGCTGACAGTTTGATGTTTCCTCTAGCGGCTGAGAACGAAGCCACGAGCAAGCTTGATTAAGAGCAGACTGAAGCGATTCTCCCTCGCTCGCTCGTTTGCTTGCTTTCTCTCTTTCACTCCCACCCAGCCACCCACACACACCACCCCCACACACACACTCACAGTTTGTTTACACGTGTTCAAAGAGGCGTACTTGTAAATGCATCATCTCTCTTTTCTCTCCGTGCAAGCTCGCGTGCGTGCGTGCGTGTTGTCCTCATTCGTATAATTTTCATAAAACCCCGTGGGTGCTGTCTGCAGTAGTTTCCCTCCAAAAACAATAAGGACACGTTTATCAATTCACAAAACTAAATGCTCTTTAAATGACGGCAGTTGTCAAGCGACAAATCTGCCAGATATCTATTCCCTTTTCATATAAAGCCCCTAAATGATAGTTGGAGCCGGTAATGTCCAGCTGTCTACCTGTCCGTTCCTCCCTCTGTCTCTGGGTCCATACTGTCTGTCCTCTGTCCGTTATTATGCTCTAACACGTGACAGCGATTAGGAATCGCGCTCTGGGACCCGTTTCTAGAACACTACGGGCAGTTCAGTTGACTGCAGTGTGAAGGCGCTCCAGGGATGTCACACGGCAGCACAGCAGCAAAGAGCAGCCAACGTTCCATGCTGCCATGTGGCATCCTTCTGTAGGACCTCCCAATAGCAATCGACCGGACTGGGTCCAATTGTAAGTCTGCTGAAAGCAACGTGTCACTAAATCACATCTACAAGCCGCGATTCATATACAGCTGACGCACAACGAAAGCACTATACACGTCAGTTTATTTCACTGTTGAGTAAGCAAACACATTCAAAGCTGAAAACTTATAGCTTCACAGAAGTACAGAATGACGAATCTTTAAGGACACTTCCACAACGACAGGCAAGGGTGCAGGCGTGAGAAAAGAACAAAAATAGAATGTTTGACAATAAAAGGGGAGTTAATGCTGGTGTCGTTCATGCAGGGGCAGAGAATCAGTGTGAACGTTGATTACCTGAGGACCCGTATGGTGGAAATGATGCTGCAAGAGTGATGAAAGTAAGAACACTCATTTTCTTTATACGTCCAGTGAGTTACAGTGATTAGGCTGTGTCAAAAATCAATAACCATCGAGCAGGCGGTTATAGCCACTGGTATGTCAAAAATTTCTTTCATTTTTAGTCTCGATTGGTTTGGGGTTTTTTTTTGACACAACCGTACACTTAATCAAATTGTGTGCAGTTATGTATTGTCAAGAGTATAATACAAAGCAGTCACAACAATATTTGTACGTAAAAGCGATCGGAGAGAAGTAATATATAGCTCAAAGCTGTTTTTCCTCTCTCGAAAAAATCACTACAAGAAAGTGTAAACGCACAACAGATAGCCCTAATAACTGTAACGAAGTCTGTGCTAAAACTAACATTGCGAAAGCGGTGGATCAGTAAAACAACAGAAATAAAGATTTAACAGCGGAACAGCAAAGCCTTAAGCAGCTGCCAAAATAAAGCAAACTGGTCACTTCTGCCATTGGTACAGAAAGCATAACAATCGTACTCTAAGGTTTTCAAAGGGGTTTCGACGATATTTGGGAAAGATAAATTCTACTTCGTCTGGACGTGAAATGTGTTGTTTCACTACAGCAGATATAATTGCAGAGCATGAGGATTTGCAACCCATACTCATGTGGAACTTAACAATATTTTGTCTCGATTTTGCTTACAATCGCCTACTGTAGCAGGTAGCTTGACCCTACAAACACTTGCTCAAGAATGCCGACGACGGCACGTGACGCGCATCAAGATTTGGGTACAAACACTGACGGCAAAAGGCCGGCAGAACGCAGCATGTTATCACACCCAAAGAAAGGCTACTCCGATCCCAACAGGAAGTCTGCTGAATGCAAACATGCACAAGAAACACATGGGGTTGTCCTTCACCACCAAAAGCAAATGCAAGCAGTCTGTTCATCATCGACTATGGCTGTTCTACCGCATTGAAAGGTATACATCATATACGCAGCTATGCTACCTTCTGTTGGTCCAACGGAGGCGCAGGCCCATAAATGGCAACGCTGGACCCACAGCTAATGTTGGGCCCACAAACGGCTAATCCGGGGCCCACAAGCAGGCAGTGCTGGGCCCACGAATGGCCAATGTTTGGCCTACGAACAGCCTGATGGGCCCACAAACGGCCAATGTGGGGCCCACGAACAGCCGATGTTGCGCCCACAAACGGTCAACGTTGGGCCCACAAACAACCAATGTGGGACCCCACAAATGGCCGATGTGGGGCCTACAAATGCATGCCAGCTGGACAGTAAGACGAGAATTTCAATTCAAGTTTTCATTCGTGCTTTCTACCGGCCTACGTATTTCGACAACTCACCTTTCAGCTGCACTGAGAAGCGTTCCACCTGCGGGATAGAGTTGCCGTCGCTGATGCGGCAGGCGTAGCTGCCGACGATGTCGTCGGCGATGTTGCGTATGACGAGAGTGCCGTTGTTGTGGATGTGGAAGCGACTGTCCGACATCAGGTAATACCTGCGTTAACAAACAGTTAGCCGTTCAGATCAAGTCACGCGGAAGTCACCTAAATTCACTAGCAGACATAGCAAAATAAAAACAGTTGGCTGGCACAGGAAGAAAGCTAGGATTTTACTGTCAACTCTCGAACTGATATCGGTTTAATTTAAATCATTCCCTTTCAGCCATTACCATCAAGGACATAGTGAGAAGGAATCTATGAGTTTTGGAGGCCCAGCAACATTATCGAGAGATAAGCCTTGCGCACAGCGCTGACCTTGTCCTGGTCCTGCCATCATCAAAGGTCAATAAAATGCATCTTGACCCACTCACCCGTCGCGGTACCAGGATATGGCGCGGCCAGGGTGGAAGCAGTCAAGGACAGCTTGGCTTCCTCTGCTGACCAGCAGGCGTTTTCCATCGTCTGCACCGCCGTAGGAACGCGGTTAGTCAACAATTGCGAATGAGCGCAGTTAAGATCAATCCTCTCAGCTTATTACATATTACTTAACACATTACTCAAACACCAAAGGATCATCACCAGCACACGCAGCACGTGCTACCCGCGGCAGCACTCACCTAAGCAGTTCGAGCCGTGCTGGTCAACAGCCGTCGTGATGCCATCCGCACAGCAGCCGTAGCGGGTGTAGTCGCAGGAATTATGTCGTGGGGCCGGCACAGTTGTTGCAGGCGCTGGTGTAGGTCGGGTTACTGGCGGTTTCGCTGTAAAGTTCAGCAGGTCCATTTAAAATAAATGCTTTCGATAAAAACTCTAACATTAACAGCGTGCGTGCACGGGGAATGGACAGCGACAGTGAGCGAACAAACCTAATTCGCGAACAGTGGGGTCTTCAGACTTTCCGAAACTATAGGGCGCGCAGTCTCCTTTTGTCTCAAAGTGGTTCCACGATCATAATACCTACGATATTTAGGGATACTGCCCAGCTTTAGGAGGCAGCAGTCTAAGGGGAGAGAATTCCGGGGACGGACATCTTGGTTGTTTCCCTTTGCAGCGAACCAGCATCACTAAAGCTAAAAGCGAAGATCTACGACGTCACCGCACCAAGCAACGTTACCAGCAGAAAAGTTGCAGCAAGAATAGCCAGCGCCTTTCCAAACTGCCATGTTGTGTGGTTTAAGGGCTCCGTACACGTTGTAATGTTTCCAGCTTTCGTTGGAATTTGTACCATATATGGAAGCTAGAACTTTGACAGAAAATGTTCCTGGGGGCCTCTCAACATTTTACGCCGATAGCAAGCTGGGCTAAAATCTTGCAAGGGATTTAAATTGTTGCAGGTATTTTAGCCAATCAGGAAAAAAAAATCGTGCTATCTAGTGCGGAGTAGTCTAGTTCGGAGCGATAATGGAACGCCTTAGACTGCCCGGAAAAATGGCCAGAAGAACTTACTTTCCAACTGATAGAGCATTGGCAGCAGCATTCTTGCTTATATGATTATTCTTCCTCCAATTACATAAACAGGGATTTAGCGCGTGAGGCGTAAAATAAACTGTTCGTGTTCGTCCATATTGGTCTTCTCACGTCCCGAATTGATCATGTGATGATCAAGTGACATGAAATGTTGCAGGCGTCTTGCATACGGAGTTAAATATAACTGGAGTGCGCACGCTACAAGGCAAATCTTGGGCTGGCGTGGCCCCGCGGAGCCGCCATGTTACTAGGACCGGCTAAGCGCGCAGCAGGAGAGCAAAACGGGCGACATATTTAATTACAACCAAATTACACAGCGTCAGGCCATTTGCTTGTGCTGTTTGTTGACTTATCTTCTTCTGTCAGAATAGTCAGAATAATAACTATTACAGATATTGTCATAGACAGTTAAATATATTTTACTGTTCCTATTTTTTTTAAAGTGTAACCCCCTCAGGGTTACCAGAATTATTTCCCCTTGCGGTCTATCCAGCTTGGGGAGATACTACCTTGGTAGGGAAAATGTAGTCCCGCAGACAAATAAACTTTTGTCTGGGGACAAGCCTTTGGGTATATTTAAAGAAAGACCCTTTTAGTTGTACTAGGGGAAAATGTGTATTATTGTAGTTTGGCCAAAGTGGGAGGCAGGGTGTCCCAGTAAATTTATCGGTGCGACCGAATCACGCTATTGCGCGATAGCACGCATGAATCCGGGCCCACGGCTTCGCGGGAATCCTGTCCCTCTTTCACTTTGTGCTCTGCTGACAAGGAGAACAGATCTCCTTCTCCCCTTTTCCTCTGGTGCGTCTTTTTGTAAAAGGTATGTTACATTTTTTAACTTTGGATTTTTGTACTGGTTAGTGATGAACCTGTAAGAGAAGGATTCCTCTGCGTCGTAATTGTATTAATGACGACGCTGTGCTGGCGCTTTCATGATTCTGATAATGTTTTCTGTTTTCCCCTGCAATGCATGCAGTGGAGTGATGTAGGTGCAAAATATTGTTTTCAGGAGAAATGTCATTGTTTAATCATTGTGGGAAGGATAATATAGATCGGGATGGGTTGGGGATGATGTAGATTTTGTTGGATTTCTTTTTGTGTATACCGTGCACGTGTTGCGGTGTTAGACCGCCGCCATCTTGGCCACCTCATGGTCGCTACATGGGCCCTGTTCCCCCATGGTGTTTGCATATTCTTTTGGAGGCATTCAGCTGTAGGGATTGCCTCATTGATGTTGATGTAATGCCTTGTGTATTGCGACTGTCGTAATCTAGAAGTAATTGTCAGGTTGATCTTTGTTTCAGGCCACCTTTTTCCTTCACTGCTTTTATTCTTCACTTTCTTTTTTCTTCACTTTCTTCTTTAGTCACTAGGCGTTACCTTCGGGATTTAGATTTAGGAATAAAAGTTTATTGGGTCTCATATTTTGTTCTGTAGTGTGTAGTCAGTGAGAAGAGAGAATCTGTGTGCGTGTAGTGCTAACCTCTAGCCCGAACCAAAATTACTTTTGTAAGGCGACGTATACATTAGCGTGTTAATTCACCGCTGGTGTGTACCGATTACAAAAGAAAGAAAACAAAGTTACGGAACAAAGTTTTGCTATAGCGCGTAACTAATTTTTGTTGATACATAGTATCCAAAATCAAAATCCTCTTATTTATGGATGCTTCACTCCCTTAAACTAATATAATGTTAAAAGATGCTAGCAGTTATCAAAACTCTGAGAGAGTGAGAATATAAGCCACTTGTACCCAGGTGCACTTTTTGTGCTGTAATGATTTATTGTTTGCCTTATTGTCCAAAATTAGTTTGTTTAAACACCAACACTGTTGACAAATGTTCATACATGCACAAACACATTTTCGTATTTGGACCATTGGCTGTGGTTAAAGTCGAAGTGACGTCAAATACAAATTTACGAAGTACTGAAATCTAGTTGCATTAGTGATTTATAGCGTAAATCAGTAAATATTTTTAAGGCAATATAAATACAACATATTGTTCCTGTACAGCTGCCAGTCATCTCGAATTCTAAGACTCGCACAGCATAACAGAACAACTACACTGTAGGCCTGCTACATTCTCTCTCTCTCTCTCTCGACTGCTAGATACCCACTCAGGGTAAACATTTTCATCAAATGTCTTGGTTACTGGTTTCAACTTCTACAAATGCAGAGTGAAAACATCCCACAGTAAGCATACAATCTGTTGCTCAGTTTGCATGAGCAAACGAAGCATTTTTGGACCTCTGACGCCTGCTATTTGTTGTCTAGGTATGGGTTTGGTCATGTCTGGGAATGTCAAAGGGTTTTTGAGATATTAATTGGCAACAAGAGTGGCATAGCGCAGTATCTCACCAAAAGGAGTCTGAGGTAGATCGTTACGATGCTTATCGCGCACGTAAATCGTCCTTTTCACCGTGTGGTTATCCCTATGATCTGAAGCATGTCGGGATAACCCTGTCATAAGTCTACCACTTGGGGCGTCTGGCTTAAGGCCCCGCCATTTGCGTTTTGTTCATCTTGATACAGGTCTCGATGCTCTGTCAAGTCCATTTTGCCCAGGCATTGTGGAATCCGAAGTACATTTTGTCGCGGTATTGTCTCTGTCGTGTCTAGGGGTATGGCGCTTATGTGTTTTACTCGTCTGCTCGTTGACTAGAGTTATCACAACATAAAAA
>SMGT01012921.1:81617-99744 GCA_004794575.1 Lanistes nyassanus | reverse complement strand
CTACGGTCGTGTCCTACACTGTACGTAAACTCACTTTCACGATGCTGGATAGGAATACCGCAGACGCCACGTCTCTCAGCTCCACAATCACAACACCGGTCCAAAATGCCCGACTTCCTTTCCTGACTGGTAAGAGTCACCCCTGTTGCAGAAGCACTGCTGGTTCTCTGTCCGCGTCGAGGATAATGCCTGTACTCGTCTGTAATACCTTCGTCCTTCAGCATACGGCAATCGGCAATCGGCAATCGGCAACTGGCATTTCACATTTCGGCCCTTAACATTTGCGGTCGGGCGCCTATATAGCCCTGAGCGCGGACTTGCCAGAAAAACGCGAATGGGCTTTCTACCCGTTCTAGGTGGCAGGCTGTAGCCCGGAGTGTTATTCGCCCCCACCTCGCAGCCGACCCCCTCTCAGGGTGACGGGTCAACCGAGGGACGGGGTGCGGGTTCCCCTCGCTCTCAGCCGGCTACCTTCCCCGCTCCACCGCGCGGTCTCTCCTGGCTGTTTTGTCGACCCAATTGGGTCGCCCGTAACAATTTGCTCTACCTCCTGATTGGGTAGGCAACTAGACGCCGGAAAAATCACAACACATTTTATGTTTTGTTTTTTGTCCGAAGTAAAATGACTTGGGAGACATGCTTATCCCACACAAATATTTTCAACTTCCAATCACCTTTTCGTGTGGGTATGGCTAGTAATAGCAAGTATAGAACTAAGAATGTTGCTAACTTTATTTACAAACCTTTCTTGGTTCCCATATCCAGAGTTTAGGGCACTTTAGAATTAAAACTATCTGCAAGAATGGTTATGTGTGGCTGTGGATTAATGTATAGTGCTTGATATGTGAATGTATATGTTTACGCATGTCGGGGGACGCCCCAGCAGGTGAGTATATATAAATTTTATAGAAATATATAATATTTTATGTTTATATATATTTTATAAAAATATATTTTAAGAAAGGTTTTTCCTCCAAGCGGCAGTCACCTGTTTTTCTTGTATATATATATATTTTGTTTCTCCCTTTAAATGAGCTCTCTCGTGCACTGTTCATCTTGTTATGGGCCTGAAACCTAACAAATAAATCTTTGATTCTTGGGTCTGTCTACTGAATACGGACTCATAAAAGCATTGTTGAATTTGCGAACACTTTGTTTGAGCAAAATAATTTTTTTAATAATAAAATTGTTGTACGGGGAGTCTGGGCAGTTGTTCTTGCGTTGTGTTGTCTCGCAAGATGATGCATGCGTACGTTTTAGTAGGCGCCTGCTACTGTTTTGATCACAGAAAACACCTGGTTATTGTAGAGAAAGCCTAGACTCGCTTGTGACACTGATTCTCGTAAAATGGCGGGCCAGCAACTTCCTGTGGCGACACTTTCTGAGCTCTATGAACGCTCCAGTTATATTCAACTCCGTGGTCTTGCAGCGTGTGCGGAGATTTCTCCACAAGTGTTTCCTCTCAATGTTGAGAGCATTGCAACGTGTAAGTAGCCCTTTATTTGTACAAATACGCAAATTTGAAACTAAATTTTCAATAAAAACCCGTAACTGAACTATAGCAGGAAAGTTTCTTAATCCAAAAATAGAAAACGTTGATTAGTTTGTAAGTAGCAGTTAAGACTGAGTCATTAAAACTGCCCCATACCCTATTAGACTTCTTAACACCACAACAAAGTGAAGAATAGTAAAGAGTAAGATTACAAGAATTATTATATCTAATATAAAACCCCATTTGCTTCTACGATGTGGAGTGCACGTACCTTCCTTGTGTCTTCTCTCTCTCTCTTTCTCTCCCCCCACCTCTCTCTCTTCCTTTATGTATTATGTTTTCATACACCATTTCAAATGCTTCTAACATTCTACACGACGTTTCTCTTGTCGACATTCGATTAAATTTTCACACAGGGCTTGGCTAATATACCTTAGCTTGTTTATCAGTCCTTGCAATATTTTGTCATAAAATACATTGTCTGAATATGGGAATAAGTTGCAAGTTACAGGAGCTGAGGTTCTACAAGGGATGTCCCATAGTGACACAATTCTTTTCAATACAATTCAGCTCGACTTTATTTCCATTAGGAAAAACATTGCTTGGTCTGTTACTGGTGTTTATATATACTTCCCTTTTTTTTGGGGGGGGGGTCGGGCACCTTTTCATCCATTCTAGAGCCCCAGCTCGTTATCAGGTACTCGGGATTGGCTTAAAAGAAGCATGCTTGACAACGAAGCATGTACCTGCATGGGTTAAGCACTGCTGTTCACACTCTTCCTTGGAGCCAAAACGGTTCCCGTTGCCCTGGCAACCACCGTAGTAAAAGCGCGTGCAGTATTTGTTGGCTGAGTCATAGTACCACCATACAGTGTAGTTTGAGCAGGGCCCTCTGTCGCTTGGCAACGCGCACACATCTGTGTGTCAAGTGGATCAGAGGAAACATACAGCAAGAGCAAGACATACAGCTGTGATTGGGGCAAGGTGGACGGGTCGAGAGGCAGGAAGTAGCGGAAAGGGAAGGTGCGAATGCTGCAAGCCTCGTTATAGACCAGTTGTCTTGCTATTGTGAAAGACACGTCTAACTCCTTACTGGCTGAGAGGCAGTCACCATCAGCCTGCACTTTCCGCGAAACAAGCTCCAGTTCAATTCGGAAACAATTCAGTTTAGGGAGTCAGTGTGTCGGTGCACATGTAAAGGCACCTACTTGTACGGATGCGTATATTGGTCTGTATGTGTGTGGATGCGTGCCCATTTGTATGTATAATAGGGAGGGGGAAAGATGATGGAAGTGGAGAATATTGTGCGCATGACTGTCAAGGCATCAAGAAAATCAGTCCGACCCAACGCCTAGCTTTAAGAGCAACCACACACATGCCCACACATTTGTGATGCGTCCCTATTCCACCAAGTC
Source organism: Lanistes nyassanus (assembly GCA_004794575.1). Taxonomy (NCBI): domain Eukaryota; kingdom Metazoa; phylum Mollusca; class Gastropoda; order Architaenioglossa; family Ampullariidae; genus Lanistes; species Lanistes nyassanus. The sequence continues at coordinate 96,837 of SMGT01012921.1, read as the reverse complement.
ATGGCGTAGCTGTTATATTAGCTATGACAGCAGTAAACAAGCCAAGCAAAGCCATTTAAGCCCGATAACTACCAATAACCAACCACTCTCAGACAAAACTATTCCTGCTGTAATTTACGCTTCCCGTTTTGTTGTTTTGTTGAGTGATGTTAGCTGCTCGATCAAAGACGCATGCAAGAAGACGAAGCAAAAGGAAGGGAATGTTAATGAGGATGAATGTTAAAGGTAGACTTTATGAAATATCGACTGGCATGATTATAGCATTTAAGTGTCTTTTTAAGATAAGTGCTAGTATGCGTTAAGACTGATGTTACAGCGAAGAATCCGAGAAAAAGTAAAACTGATAACTGATACAACCTTCGGCAGACTCTTCAGAGCACGCCTTTGTGTGTCTAAGCACACTCTAATTTCATCAAACACAAACTTTAACGTTTCTTGTTAGGTCCGAAAATGATAGAAGCATAAAATATACTACGCTCCGTGAACGTCAAAGGTCAAACGTCAAACAACGGCAGTAACCGGATGTCAAACGACTGCAGTAAGACTACCCGCGCAGTCAACCCCCGCCGATGGTGACGTACCTCCTCCCTGTGACGTCGAGGACGCGTCACGACCCTCGGAGGTGTCTTCGCGCCGCCCCGCCGAGCACAAGCCCATGCACTCCTGTTCCGTGTTAAACCTGTTCCCGTTTCCGCCGCAGCCGGTGTAGATGAAGCGCTGGCACCGCTGGAAGCTGTTGTCGTAGTACCAGGCAATGATGTATCCTTTGCACGTGCCGCCCTCAGGGTCAAGACTGCACACCTGCGCAAACATTCTTCCGAGCTCAGGTAGGCAGGCGACGCTATGAGTCGTTCAGTGTCAAACTGAGCAACACAGAATCATATCAGAGTTGGCGAACCAAAACCAGACAGAGCCTGTCTCCTCGCAAGGAGGATGTGTTTCTCGGGTTAACAGCTAACGTGCAATATGCGTTTAAGATTCTTCCCCACACTCCAACAAGCACGCGCCTAATTTTTAGGACAACGAATGCGGGACCGACTTCCGCGACGTGGGACATCGACATCTGAACTCAGCGCTCGTCCTTAAGCTGATTCAGAACATGCAACACAGTTGTACGCAGGAAACGTTAACAGAAAAATAAAAAGAAAGGAAGAAAAATAAAAATGGAAGAAATGTAAAAAGGAAGACAGAAAAAAGGCCTCCTGCTATAATAAGAAGTGATGCTAAACATTTATTACAAATATCGGCTTTAATTTTACTTTTGCAAAAGCCCAAACCATAGACGCACGCAGACACAAGACCTGATAATAAAATGGAGGAGCGTTGATCGGACAGAGAGAAGACGAAATATCTTCTGTTGGAGCTATTTTTTTTTCAAATCAGTAGTAAGATTACAATAAAAGGCAAACTAAGTGTGAGAAGCTGATCAATATTTCTAGTCAAATGTGAAGTCTCTGTAGAAACACTATTACTAGCAGTGTGTCGGAAGTTGGCAGGCTTACCTCCCTTGTCTGCCCAGCTCCAGGTCCGGACCCACACTTTCTCTTACACGCATCAAAAGAGATGAAGTTGTTGAGGTTTCCGTCGCAGCCCCCGTAGATGAACACCCGACATTCTCTAGCAGAAGTGTCATAATAATACCTTTGTATAGACGCTCGGCATCTCCCAACCACCTGTGGCTGCTGACAGATATCTGAAAACACGACATAACCTGACAAATGAATGAAAACACGACATACCCTGATAGATGTATGAAAACACGAAATACCCTGATAGATGTATGAAAACACGACATACCCTGATAGATGTATGAAAACACGACATACCCTGATAGATATATGAAAACCCGAAATAACCTGACAGATGTCTGAAAACACGACATAACTGACAGATGTATGAACTGATTGAAAACAGGACATACCCTGACAGATATCTGAAAACACGACATACCTTGACAGATGTATGAAAACACGACATACCCTGACAAATGTATGAAAACAGGACATAACCTGACAGATGTCTGAAAACACGACATACCCTGACAAATGTCTGAAAACACGACATACCCTGACAAATGTCTGAAAACACGACATACCCTGACAGAAGATTGACTGATAGGCTGCTTGTGGTGTTAAGCAGCAAGTCAGCAACGAAAAAATCTCGTGAAGGGGTTAGAATAGAAGGGGAGAAGGTGACAAAAGCTGCTGACTGCTTGGATTATACTCGGACGGACAGATGACATACAAATAGGGAACACGAACAATAATTCGCAGAAAACAATTTCTCATGTATTATGCTCTACAACAAGATTTATACACAAGATGAACATATAGGCCTAGGCGTTATACCATCGTGGTATGATCAATCGCTGTGAAACAAAATAAAGTGACGAAGTACTAGTCAAAAACTGCACAGTTCGTGTGCACCCCTTACCCTCAGACCTGCAGTAGCTGTTACAACCTTCCTCGGTTTCGAAGTTGTTGCTGTTGCCTTGGCAACCTCCGTAGTTAAAGCGACGACACTCTCCCTCTAGAGCGTCATAGTACCAGCGCGGCTTGAGAGCGTAGCAGCTGCCGACCTCCCGCGGCATGAGACACACTTCTGTTGATTGTAGACACGGCAATACGAACATTAAAAAAATTGTTGTTACCTTTTTACAAGTCAGGCAAGCTCAAATTAAATTACACATTCATTTAAAAAAACTATGGAAAATTTTCAATAATGTTTAAATTTAAATGAATGTTGGCAAAAGAGTTAAATACATGAGCAAAGATAGTTTCGGTAACTGTCAAATAAATAATCACCCTCTCTTCCCCTCCCCCCCAACAGAGGATTATAATATAAATTACCGTTGGGATCAGCAGAAGACGTTTGACCTACTTCCGTCCTGGGACTGGTGGTGGATTCTGTGTATAAGCATAAGTACGAATAAACAAACAGGCAGTACAATCACAGCCACACATTCAACAAGCTGGTAAGCTAATGACATGCACTGTTCGAAAAAAAAACTTGAAATTTATTTCCATATTAATAACATTTGATACACGTTATAGTCTGTCCCGTCTTCTTGTGTCTCGCTGTATAGTCACGTGACCAAGACTTAATACGCTAGCGTAGACATTTATACGACTTTTTTTACTTGTGTTTATATCCATACCTTTTAAAAAAAAAGTGTTTCTCGACTCTAGCAACGACACTACAGCGGAGTAAATCATCAGGCTTACCCTCTCTGCGACAGTAGTTGCTGCAGGCAGCTTCTGACTCAAAGTTGTTGCTGTTGCCCTCGCAGCCCCCATACACAAACTGTCGGCAGGCCCCGAAGCTGGGGTCGTAGTACCAACGCTGCATCCTGGCGCGACATCTGCCGGTCACGGCTGGCAGACGGCAAACCTCTGGAGACAGAAACGATTCAGTGACGGACTTCAGCTCAACTTTATTCAATCAACGACTGTCGTTTCTAAGCAGAACCGCGCATCTTTCAACGAAGAAATTCCTGCGAAAGCAGCTTCTCGTACTTTCACTTCACCCGAGGGTATTGGAGGTTAGTTGGAAAGTGGTTCCTTTAAGTACTGTTTTCTCACTTCAAGCATGGGAGGTTATAGGGACCTATATTACTAAGCTATGCACTGAAACATCCACTAAAATAATGCCTGGACTATAAGTGTGGTGAAGGATTTTAATCTTCGGAGAATGTCCACAGACACAGTGGGCACCGTATTTAAATCACTTAAAGATATAAGCATTCACCACCGCTGAATTCCAATCCACCGACACACGAGTCCGACCAGATTTGTGTGTGGTCCGGTGCTCTGTCAACCGAGCTAGGTATCTAGTACCACCACCACCACCACCCCATCCATTCCCAAACAAAGCTTTACACAAAATTCACAAGAAAAAATAACATGGCGTAATTTTTTTAAACATCCACATTCATTTCTTGAATATACTGTTGATTAGGGGCACATGCCATGTTTTTTAAACAAAAGTTTATTATGCAACCAAAGTACAAAACACTGACACAGCCAAAGGCAGGGCCAGGCAACAAACCAACTTTATCCCTGGCTAGGCACAAAGTAGGAAAACAAATACAAATACTTGGCGACGATAATGAATTAGAAAGACATGCCATGTGTGGTTGTTGACCTAACGGGGTCACTGGGATGCTGTATTCTATTTTCGGTTCATTCACGTAAATCAAGAATGGCAGTCATGCTGCTGGGAAAGTTTTATCTCTTGAAAACTGAAAATGATAGAACGTAACCGCCCCCGCCCCTCATAGCATGTGAAACTGTCATATCGTTCGTATGTCATCAATTAAATTATAAAGTTGGATCCAGCAAAATGGTCTAACCTGTTTCTTCATAACATAACACTAACTTATGTCACTTTAATCAATTTCTCCAAGTTGAAATATTGTGACGAAGATTAAGCAAGTGTACAACCCCCCTGAAAAGATTGTTATAAAATGCTTTCAGGGAGTTGTACTAGGAAATACTTTGTGTATAAGAAATAGTGTATTGTGTAATTAAAATTGTAAGTCTCGCGAGACCGCGACCGGAAGTCTCGTGAGAACGCGACCGGTAACATTTCCGATTGCGCGGGAAACATGTGTTGGGGTCATTTTCATTTGACGTCCTGTGCCTGTCGGCTGTGCAGTTTCCACTCACAGCTCGTGGTCTTGTTTGTGCAGGCAAGTACATTTACTTTGTCTTTCAGTTGTAACCGGTCTTGGTACATTGAAAGGTTTTGAGAATACAAGCGGTACTACAATGATTGTAGGGAACTGATTATTGATGCTTTCAATATATGAATACTTCGGTTTTGATTTAAGATCTAACATTCAGCTTTGTGTAATAGTAACTGGCTAGGTCGAGAGTTAGTAAATTGTGACGTCCTACAGTCACGAGAATTTATGTGGAATCTTGCATTTGATTGCAGGGCCACGTTTTCTGGTTCTTTTCCCTTCCTCGGTTTATTCTTTATTCTTTTTGGGTTCTTCCTTTTCCTTCGTCATTCGGTTCATTTCTTCTCCTTCTGTTACCCATTTTGGTTTTACCACGTGCGCGGGGCCTGTGTAGTAGGAGTAGTGTATCGAGTTTATGGTTGAGGAGAGCGTTAGCTAAGGTGATGTGTTGCAATTGCGTTTGTGAGAATTCTTGTTCCTTTTATATTTGATGTCTATGTCTCAATGTTAATAAATGTCATGTTTTGTTGCTATCACGCGTCTGTAGTTGAGTAGGTTGCAATCTGGACGCCTGTGTGAGTGAGTGCCTAAACCGGGATTGAGCCCACGATAAATAAATTCTTTTGTAATTCCAACGGCGCACACTGGTAAATTTGGTCTTTGCCACTTGGGCCACGTGTGTGCCGGTTACACAAGCTAAGGCAAACAATAAATAAACAAGATAAACAATACACACACATATAGATATATATAGAAAAACAGACGGGTGCAACAGTCTTTAAAAGCCATAAAACCACATAAATGCCTTGCTTAAACGATTTCGTAACTAAATTATTTTTTTCTTTTAGTTTCGTCGTACAACATTTTGTATTTTCTACACAATGGTATGCTGTCAGAGAACCTTGTCTTAGAACTTAATTTGTTTATTCGCCACATCATGAAGTCAGTTTTTTCCTCAATGTTTTATTACCTACGACCATGTATCACACACCACCAAAGCGATGTCTTGTTCCCACCAAATTAAAAGAGATGAGAGAGAGAGAGAAAAGGACCCCCATTCTCAACTAGAAGCGACATCTGACAAACGGCTTATATTCAGATAATCAGCCGAGCAAGCAGAATTATGACTGCAGCGCTGCTGCCCGCTGTAAATTATTCATATCTCGATCACAAACGTAACAGTTTAAAAAGAATTAGTCACAATATTAAGCAAAACATTTCTTCATTTTTTTAGGGGGTGGGGGAATGAGTTTTTCCACAAAGAAAGATTTGTGAAGACTATTTTAAAATGGCATTTTCTGTGGAGATATAAATAGGTACTGATATATTTTTATGGTATTCCATTCACAATCTATGTCAGCAAATTTTGTAGTAAAACACTGTCGTTATCAGTGCAAAATATTTCTCTGTCTGGGATATTCTACAGCAATGCGTGTACTGTCCCATGCAATCCTGTGCTATATGAAGCAAGCGCGAAATCACGCACGCACACACACTTAAACTGACGCGCACATCTATACACAACATGCACAGGCATTCACTCTGAAACTCATAGGCCTACGACATTCCTATCTTTCATTTCCTTCAATCTCACTTTCACGGACTGACTGGACTGGACTGACTAGTTGATGTGCTAGCTGGCTGTCTAGCTGGACTGGACTGACTAGACTGGCTGGCTGGCTGGCTGGACTGACTGGCTGACTGAACAGAACTGACTGATTGGACTGACTGATTGGTGCCCACTCCACCCTAAGTATAACATATTTGTCATTATGACCCAGAAACTTTTACGTGCCCACTTCAAGAGGGAAGCTTTATCATGTTTGGCTGCACAGATTAAAAGCGCTGTAAAAAGTGAAGTATTTAATTACCAGCAGCAGACGGAAGATTGCTTGAGCCTGTTCCCTGTCCGGTTCTAGATCCTGTGGAACCCATTTATAAAAAAATCAAAACCATGTTTTAGTCGAAGCAGGATACTCGAATCACCCCCTCCCCCGCATCTCTCTCCACACACACACACACTGTATATAATAATAGTTCTTATAGCAGAAAAAAATGTCAAAACGAAACCAAACAACACGCTTTTGTACGTCTATTAATATACGAACAAATCTGCAGGAACACACGAATATTCCTTTCGTCGTTGCAAGAATCGGAAAGTGATGACGTAGGAGCTCACCCTCTCTGCGACAGTAGTTGCTGCAGGCAGCTTCTGACTCAAAGCTGTTGCTGTTGCCCTCACAGCCCCCATACACAAACTGTCGGCAAGCCCCAAAGCTGGGGTCGTAGTACCAACGCTGCAGCCTGGCGCGACATCTGCCGGTCACGGCTGGCAGACGGCAAACCTCTGAAGACAAAGGTGGCCGTGGTATGAAATCGATTGACCTCTTGCCTGCTCGCATGCACCCATGTACGCGCGCATGAATGTACAAGCATCTAGAGTTTAATGCGTCGACAAGAAACTAGCAGTGCTTGCAAAACACTCAAAATCATTGTGATCAGAATGCATTTGCCGTGTAAGTTCTGCGCTTCTGATTCGAAAAGATCACATCTTTTTCTGTGCTGGTATGTCAAAAGGTTTCATTACGCCGAAAGAAGGCCGATTATGTTTAAGTTATTAGTTAAAACATTCTCCAAGTTGAACACCTTCCCTTGCCTTAACGCTACATCGGCCGTGCGCATTCATACCTGCGGTCTCCACTTACCTATGTCTCAGGTAGACACCTGCTGATGGCTTAACCTTAGCTGGGCAATAAAGTGTTAACTACCTCTCTGAGATAAGCCAGCTTGAACATGCCGTTACATAATCGGCACAGCTACAGGTTTAACCTAAAGTCTTACAATAACTATAAAATTAGATAATTAGAAAACTAATTATAATCAAGTCTGCGATCTAAAGTGATAGTGACAGTCTCGCGAAATCAAGCTTAATATAGATGTAACGGATGACAGATACCAACCCAACGCGCAGACGTTAAACAACAAATACTTCCCCACCCACTCCCTGCAGAGCGACGGGCCAGGTTACGAGTTAACAACAAAAAAGGCAGGCGTAAGTTATAGCCAACACACATTAACTTCTCACCATCAGGGTCCGCAGCATCAGCTTTGCCGTGGCTAACATCTGTAGACGCTGTAACATGAACAATTCTATATCATCAAGGGGGAATCTCTTCTGCCTATATGAGATATAAATAAATTTCGCCGTCTTTTTCAATCCTCTTTCTTCCTTTTTTCACTTTATTTTTATTTCTTCCTTCCTCTTCTTTTTCTTCCTATTCCATTTCATTCTTTTCTTCGTAAGAAAACCGGAAGTGTTTTGATTTATATCACAACCACGCTGCAGTTGTTCCTGAGAACTTACAGATCATAAGGAGACATGGTTGTATAAAAGCATTTTAGAGAAAGTTTTATGTCTAAAAAGCATTAAGAGCGCCTCACCATCCTGTGCACAGTAATTCAAGCAGTCCCGCTCGGTCTCGAAGTTGTTGCTATTGCCACCACAACCTCCGTACACGAACTGTCGGCACGTGCGGAAAGCAGAGTCGTAATACCAGCGGCGGAAGAAGGCGGCACACCTGCCCGACTGCTGGGGCTGCACGCACACAACTGCAACAAGAAGCTGCCGTGAATTCCACGTGCGTCCTTCCTGACTATGTGTTGGTTAACGCACACCTCGGATGATTAAACGACAGCACAACTCACTGTGCTTTCATGCCTACACGCCTGTAATTTCGTTGGCGTTCAACGCGATATTAAAGACGGCAGAACACCGCGAATGTCGCTTCTGACGTCATGCACAAACAACATCTGGAGTTTAAAATTTGCTCAAAACGTCACTAAAATAAGCCAAGAAAAACGCCAATTACTGTAAAAACCTATAAACATTTCTAGTTTGTTTAAAAATCTTCTTGAGGAGGACGGCAACAGTTCTTACCTTTTGGATCAACCTTGGAAGGTGGCTGGGTGGTGGGTGCTGGTGTTGGTGGCGGTGTGGTTAATCGCGTGGGAGCCTTGGTGGTGGGAACTATCAGCAGATCAAAATGTTTTTTCCAAAATGTTTTGGGTTGATAATCAGTTTTGAAATGTTAGGATACAGAATGCGCGTTCTTTCAAGAGTTCTTATACAGTAAGATTAACCACAACGCTTTATAAAAACAAACAAGAAAATAGAATCAAATATCCACAGTTATTTCCTTCACGAAGTAACACCAACAGCCTGTCTCCCCCCCCCAAAAAGTAAGTTCGGAGAAGGTTTGGAGAAGGTTTGGAGACAACAATCTGGTCTTTATACGTGGATAGAGATACTGTTTATGGTAACACGACTTTAACCTATGTTATATTTACACAAACACTTGTGTCGAGTGTAAATAAGCAAAGAGTTGAAAAATAACAAATGCACAAAAACATAAAACAAAGAAAGCAATGTAAACTCCCCATTAAACAACAGCAAAACACAAGAGAAACAACAACAACAAAAAAGCAAGAACAATCGGCTAGCAATGACCTATGACGTAGCGTCAGGTCACGTACCTTCGCTGCTGACGAAGACTGTCTTCCTTTCGACGTTGTTGTAGGGGGCGCTCCGACAGTAGTAGGTGGCGCTGTCCTCCTGCCTGCTGCGAACGATGATAAGCTCGCTGGTGAAGCTGTGCTCGCTGGGCGAGCCGAAGGAGCGGATGGACAGATTGTCATGCTCGCGCCCGATGCGCTTGCCGTTGATGAACCAGTCGATATTGGTTGGCACCACGGGGCCTTCCGCTCGACATGTCAGACGCAGCTCTTGGCCCTCCAGAATCCTGTCACTTCCGGTCATGACCACTGGACAGAAAGCGAGTGGTGTGTGAACTCAGAGAACGCCAGTCTCAAGTAAAGTCAAAGAACACCAGTGGCAAGGAATCACAAAGAACGCCAGTGTCAAGCAATCACTGAGAACGCCAGTGGCAAGGAATCACTGAGAACGCCAGTGTCAAGCAATCACAGAGAACGCCAGTGTCAAGCAATCACAGAGAACGCCAGTGTCAAGCAATCACAGAGAACGCCAGTGTCAAGCAATCACTGAGAACGCCAGTGGCAAGCAATCACAGAGAACGCCAGTGTCAAGCAATCACAGAGAACGCCAGTCTCAAGTAAAGTCAAAGAACACCAGTGGCAAGGAATCACAAAGAACGCCAGTGTCAAGCAATCACAGAGAACGCCAGTCTCAAGTAAAGTCAAAGAACACCAGTGGCAAGGAATCACAAAGAACGCCAGTGTCAAGCAATCACTGAGAACGCCAGTGTCAACGAATCACTGAGAACGCCAGTGTCAAGCAATCACAGAGAACGCCAGTCTCAAGTAAAGTCAAAGAACACCAGTGGCAAGGAATCACAAAGAACGCCAGTGTCAAGCAATCACAGAGAACGCCAGTGTCAAGCAATCACAAGCAAATCTAGAGAATTCCAAGTGACAAATAAATTCATACAAGGGTGCTTCAAGTAAAAATTCCGAGTGGCGTCACAGAAAAGCGAGTGGTAAGCTAATTCTAAGAATGGAAACGGAAGCGTATTTGCCAGTTTATGCCTTCAAAATGTACCACCAGATCATTAGACCATTGTCAGTATTTGGTGTGCTACCCTTATCACGTGAGAAATATCCAGACATTGGAAACATACTGCCACAAATACAGCCGCTAACTGTTGGAAACTGGGAGAAATCGAACAGCAGATCTAGACTGAAAGAAGACCAGACAAGCAAGACAGCGGAGAAGCAAGCGCGCACGGACACAACATTCGCACACGCACCACTCCCAAGCATGCACTCACGCGCGCGCGCGCTCGCACACACACACACACTGAAGGACAAGACGAACGGACGGAGGGACTCACAGGAACTTGTGGTGGGTGGTGCGACAGTGTAAGGTGCTGGAGTGGTGGTCGTTATGGCTACCGTGGGGGCGATGCCCATGCACGTCTGCTGACACTCCGGCAGCGACAGGAAGCGGTTGTCGTTGCCGCCGCAGTTGCTGTAGAGGAACGTGCGGCACTGGCGCTCCCGCGAGTCGTAGTACCAGCGCGTGAGGCGGCCGTCACAAGGGCCCGGGTCTCTGGGCATGTCGCAGATACTGACAAAGTCTAGGCAGACGGATATTACGTCAAATCTAAGAAATCTGGTAGCTATGACACAGTTTATTCGTAACCCAAAAGGGTCACGTAGAATGATAACTAGTTCTGCGAATATGTTGACAAATACAGAACAGAAAGATTGAAGAGTGTACATCGCTAGAGTAGTGTTGAAGGATACAGAACAGAAAGATTGAAGAGTGTACATCGCTAGAGTAGGGTTGAAGGATACAGAACAGAAAGATTGAAGAGTGTACATCGCTAGAGTAGGGTTGAAGGATACAGAACAGAAAGATTGAAGAGTGTACATCGCTAGATTAGGGCTGAAAAATACAAAACAGAAAGAGTGTACAGATGTCCTAAGTTTGTGATTGCATGTTTGTAGAAGGTAGAAGGTAGGTGGGCGGGTGGGTGGGTGAGTGGATGAGTAATTGAGTGAGCGAGTAAGTGGGTAGGTGGTTGCGTGAGTAGCATTGCCTGGGCGAGCGAGCGAGCGAGCTCGCAAGTGGGTGTGTAAGGGGGAGGGAACAACTGTGTAAAGGACTTTCCATCGACTGGTCAAAAGCACCATCCATGTAAAATTATGCTTCACGTTCGCTCATTCTTGACGTCAGTTTATTATGGCAAGTTTCGGAAATAATTTTTTTTTTAATGTGGAGGCCTGGCGTGAAAGCATGGAGATTGCGTTAGTAGGAGGGATGGATGGATGGATGAATGGATGGATTAGGGTTTGAATTTCGATTTCCGTGGGAAAATACCCTCCCAGGGATGGGTGTCTCTTTCATGAAACGTCAAAAGTCTACCACCACACAAATAGTTACAATAATGAACCAGAGAAAAAAAGACGACGATGACGGCTATAACGACAGCAGCAGCACCACCACCAGTTTTTCTTGTACTGACCGGGATCTTCGGTGCTAGGGGTCTCCATTGCTAGGCACTCCGCTTCGCATTCCTCTCGATTCGCGAAGCGGTTGTCGTTTCCTTGGCAACCGCCGTACCAGAACTGCGCACACTCCTTGCGCGTGGCGTTGAAGTACCATCTCACAACGTAATCGGTGCAGGGGCCACGCTGAGACGGACCGTCGCACTTGTTTTCTCCTGGTGCACGACACAAGGGAAGGCAGGGTTTAATGCTAACCTAAACAGGCACGTCAAATAATAAGCACAGCAAACGTGTTTACTGCTTACAGTCACGGGTCACACCAAGAACAAGACAGAAGCACGCAATCTCAAAGACAGGAAAGAGGAGGAAAAGAAATCGAAAAACAGGAAAGGTTCCGAAGCAAGGCGGAGACACATCGGAAAATATCCCTCACTTGGGCAAGGCATGTTGTTTAGCACTCACAGAATTTTGGAAATATGCCTCGACAGAAAAGAACCAGTTTGGGCGAATCGCGAATACCTTAATGCTCGATAAATACATAAACAGATCACATGATGAAACGGGCTCTAGAAAACGACATTTTCTATTCCTTCACATTTTAATACTTTTTTATGGAACATTTTCCTTCTTACTTCCAAAAAGGCACACGTATTTGAAACAATCTAGTTTCTCTAAATTGAAATTATGGAATTAAGTCCCGTTCTCCCAGTTCTTTAGGAATCACAGAGGTCTGTAACAAAGTCCATACAGGGCACACTTAATTACAATGTTCGATAAAACTGTATGGGGTGGGGGGGCTGGTTTACAACAGTTGCTCAAACCAGCATCTGAACAACGTCGAAGAATTCTGTTGAATGAGTGAGTGAATGAGTGAGTAGTGTGTGTGTGTATGTGTGAGAGTGTGCGTATGTGTGTGTGAGTGCGTGTGTGTGAGAGAGAGAGAGAGATGTGTGTATGTGTGTGTGAGAGAGAGAGAGCAAGAGAAAAAAGGGAAAGACAGTGTGGACAGATGAGACAGAAAGGAGACAATGGAGAGAAAGAGAGAGAGAGAGGAGGAGGAGAGAGAGAAGAAGGGCACAGAGACGAACCAGTAAGAAAAAGCGAACGAGAGCCAGAGACAGGGTTGGGGGGAAGAGAAAGACCAGACACCGTTCTGTAGGAATGTCTGCGAATGCAATATTCAGTCTGACGCCATACCTTTGGGAGGAGCGGGCGTGGTGGCTAGCACTTTGTTGCTGACGTCCTTGGTGGTGGTCCTGACGCATCCCCTGCCCTGAGGTCCAGAGGCCGCCGTCACGCCATCAGGACAGCAACCGTAAGTGGAGACCTCGCAGTCCCCCAAACCCGACCCCTCCTCCACACACCCATCTTTGTTTGGGCCTGCAATTCGGGACAGAGGTGGGGTCAGGTGGCTTATCACCGACACAGCGACAATCGAGGGTCATGGGTTCAGATCTCTGCTGCGGTACACATTTAAAAAAAATAAATTTCACTTGTTTACAGGGCTGCCTGACTGCCTGATTTAGTTTGCTAAATCGCCGTGGAAACGCAAACAGCAGCAACAACAGTCAAATAATGCCGAAATATGGGAATATTAGCCAGCCAGCAAAGATAGTATGCATATATATCACGATTGGGTTAAGGGTAAAAAAATAAAGGCTATCACTGATAAGGTCAGCTGCTCCTTATTTTAAAACTCTGAGTACATTTTGACAAAACAGATGCTTCACCATGTATGTCGACTTCTAACTCCCGAATACACATTAGTACACTTGAAGAGCTTTTATATTGCAGGTTCCCTGTGTTTGTCTCCTGTGCACATGAAACTAAGACTGCAGTTTTAACTGCCTCGCTTATAAGCATCCTATATCCGCTTTAAGTATTCTACCAAGCCAGTGCTGTTGAAATCAATCTGTTATACAAAGCCCCTCCACTTCCCCTTGGGGAGGGGGGAGGCAAGCAGTGTCCAGGTTACCTTCTTCCGTTGGGAAAGAGGACTTAATGTGATTTGCAAAATTCTTACCCTGTGCTGCTGTGACGCCATCTTCACAACAGCCATAGCGACTGGACTGTAATCGGAGAAAGACGAATGGATCAATACGAGGACACACGTGTTTGGATTAGTGCCTGCAGGCCGGCCGAAGGCTACGTTGGCGGGACGGGGGATGGGCTACAGGTTCTCCCAAGCATGTCAGTTACTGACAGACACTTCGATTACCGAGGTAGCGAAGTAAGTAAGAAGGGGCAGGTGGTGAGTAGGTTGTGCATGCGTGCGTGCGTTCGGGTGAGCGAGTGAGTGAGTGAAAGAGATGAGGAGACAGAATATACAGGTGTCAGCTTAGCTCCACAGACTAATACTTGATCTGCAGTCACTGAAGCCAGCACTTCACATGAATTCGTTTGCTGAGCGTTTCTAACACACACACGTATATACACACATGTATACACACACACACACACGTATACACGCTCGCTTGCACGCGCACTGACATCTAGCTTTGCACGGCTTTGTGCGTGCGTCTCCATCAAGGTATAAAACTGTAGGCTGTCACAGAATTACATCACTGCTGTTCCCGACCATGCTTACCTCACAGGCCTCAGGACAGCCGATGTTGTTGGGTCCAGCGGCCGAAGTAAAGCCGTCAGGACAACACCCAAAAGATGATGCCAAACAAATGCCTTTACCAGCTGGCTTCTCCTCTTTACATGCAAACAGGTAACACGCACCACGGTGAACGAAATGTGAGATCAATGAGTTACAGTAATCCCGCACCATTTTTACAGGAATCGTAACAGACGGCATTAATGACTTGTGCGACAGCTTACGGATGGCGCCAGCTACAATCCTATTCGTTGACAGAAATATTGAATTGCATTGGCGCAGAGCTATCAAGCAACGAGTGTTGTCCTAGAAATAAACATACATGAACCGAAATGATGAAACTTTTCTATGCTAACCTTGGCCTTTGTCCGGTGTCGCACCTTGCTGCCCACAGGTGTTCTCGCATTCTGCGAGCGTCGTGAAGCGGTTCGTGTTTCCTTTGCAGCCTCCGTAGATGAAATCCTCGCATTTCCCCGTCTTGTGGTTGAAGAAGTAGTATTTTGCAGACGCCTTGCATGGTCCTGCCACGCTTGGCAGACGACACAGATCTGAAAATACATGTTCCGGCATTCTATGTCAAGTATATATATATATATGGGTGTGTGTGACGCTGGATTATAAAACACACTTTCTTGCCTTTGACAATTCTGTTTGACACAGAATTCTGGTCTTCTTGCTTTAGCTGGTTTCTGTGGAAGGTAGGATTAAAACTAAGCTTTGCTTATCTTCTCTTTTAATCTCATTTCTGTGTGCCAAAGGATGAAATGGTTTTTTTTTAGTCTCCCCTCTAACTAATCTGATTTTAACTGCGAGGCAGACGGACGAACCTGGGCTTTTCTTTTAACGAGACGCGTGTGCAAAATCGGCCAAAATGATGACTCGGGGTCTGTTCTCTTAATAACATTTCTCTGTTATACAGTACATCCATTCCACCCACTCTTCCCTTT
>SMGT01012921.1:40812-81306 GCA_004794575.1 Lanistes nyassanus | reverse complement strand
TACTTATAAGGCACGTCCAGTGGTCTTTTTCCGTCTCAGTCCGTCGAGGCGGTCGGCAAATTACACTCGTAACTGCAAGAGAGCTGGAGTCTTCCTTTTGGCAAGATGGCGACTGAGGTCTGTAGGCTAGCACGTGGCCGCTTCACTGGGTCTCTTCCTGTATTCTGTGTCAGTACTCTTGGCGCTCTCCTCTGTCTCGCTCTCTCCTCCCTCTCCGTGTATCCTCTTTTGTGTATCCTTATGTAGTAAGCGTTCTGACGTACTACCCTCAAGTAAACCGGTTCTAGCCAGACTAGGGAGAGCAGAATGATTAACCTGGCCAATGCCCGTACACCCAGGTGTCGATTGTGGGTGGAGCGGTCAGCCTGGTGATGACGTATCTTCCCCCTGCTAGCTTACAAAGGGAGGAGCTAAAAGGCTTACCTAGGAGTGACAGGTAATAGCCTAGGGTGACATGTGACAGAAATGTTTTTTTTTTGAGTCTCCCCTCTAACTAATCTGATTTTAACTGCGAGGCAGACGGACGAACCTGGGCCTTTCTTTTAACGAGACGCGTGTGCAAAATCGGCCAAAATGATGACTCGGGGTCTGTTCTCTTAATAACATTTCTCTGTTATACAGTACATCCATTCCACCCACTCTTCCCTTTTTACTTTCGTTTTTGACAGAGGCTTTCGAATTATTGTTCGTTTTTATGTAAGCTTTCCTGAGTTACATAAGATTAACTGCGAGAGTATGAAAGAGCTATGATCTGTGAAAATAACATCGCCACTGCACTTCATGCTGTGAATAATGTTGCATCATATCAAAACGAATAAATAAACACGTAAATAAATTAAAATCCAGGTAACTCGTCCATACAAAGATGCAAAAATAAACCCCACCCCCATTTACCTGACCATTCTCTAGAAAATGTTTTAACGGATTAATACACAAGAAAAACTAGCACAGACTTTTTTTTAAACTGTCTTTTAAAGTCTTTTATACTTTGTGTTAGTTTATTTACTGCTGTTCCAGAGCTGTATTAAAATTGTATTAAAAATTTTAGTTGCGCGGCTTGCACGAGCGTTCTTATCTCCTGTTCATACACAAAGTTGCATGTAAAATACACGGGGGAACGGGGCTCATGAATACTCTTATGAGCGGAAGCCCAGCTATGAAGTTCATGAACACTGTACGTGTGAACAACAGACACAAATAACCGTGTAAAATGGTGTTGGTAAATTTCAACGACAACACGAATACTACGAAGTTCAAGATTGTAATTTTCTTTTTGTTTCTTTTAAATCCCATTTGATAACTGACCCGACTTCTTTAGTCTTTCAGATGAAGGAAGTTCTTTTCCAACAGACTGCGTTCTGATTTTGATCACTTGTCTTAATTCCGTGCCAGAACAGAAGCATTTCTGCCAGGAAACTCTGCAAAATGCATTACTGGGAGCGAGTGTCTAGCATAAACATGTGTTTTTAATTGTCTGTTAATTAACCCTGGTTTGCATCAGACGATGGAGAAGATGCAGTGCAAAAGCGATAAAAGACCAAAGCACACAATAAGAAGGGAAGAAGACCCCAGGAAAAATAACCCCTTAAATCATCTCTCTTGGAAAAATGAGAAACGGCAACAACAACAAAACAGTAATGAGAAGAGCTTTTTTTAAAAAAAATAAGAAGATTCTCTCATTCCCCCCAAACCCCGTTTTCCCCTTCAAGGAGTGCGGAGTTTTGGCATGTATCAGTCACGGACCTGTGCAATATTTCCGCTTGTCGTAGCTGCAATATCGTTTGATCCTCTCAGCTGAAAGCAGGACGAGGTGCGCTTGCGCGGAAAGTGTGAGTGTGGCGTGGGTGCGCGCGTCTACGTGCGTGATCGCGCGCTTGCACCATGCTCAAGCAGGCAGATCCTAACCGTGTGTGACTGCCACAGCATTTCGTAATACCTCAGGCTGGGTTGCGTAAGCCCTCGAACTTGCAGCTCCAGTCATTAAAACGCTCACAAAACCCGCCTTCCTAATATATTTTACATGCACCGTTACCCGTGGACAGGAGATATTATCCCCGATGGAACCCAGCCATGGCCAGAATAGGCCAGTGTCACCACTAACCCACCCGAAAAGACGAGAATCGACATACACCTGGACAGAACTTCGGTAAAGGTTAGGGTTAGGGTTAGGGCCTGCACCCCTCCCCCCATTCTCCTTTTATAAAAAAAATTTCTGTTTCCTATATAGCTCCTGCACCTTGAAAACCCCGTTAGCGGAATAAGTCTGCTCGCCGAGTGGGTGCCTGGCCTTTCAAGTTTGGAAACTGCGCGTTTGGCACACTGGGTCATGCCTGGGTAACTAAACCTGGCGGCCAAGTTCGCTAAACTGCGCATCCCGAGCCTGTGCCAAGTGATGCAGCTCGCTACTCCTGTCGATCACACTCGTCTGACGGACCGCGGTGTCAAGGGCCAGGTTGGCGCCTCTGAAAACAGCCGCCGCCCGGTGTCAGAAACCTGGCACAGCTCAGTGTTAGCGGCGTAATGCTACGCACACGAGCCAGGGTTTTTCTTCTTTTTTTTAAAAAAGAAAATCCGTTCGCAGATCTTAAAACGACAGAACTGTAGCATGTTTTTGGCGACTTGACTCGATGGCTCGGTTTACAGTAGCTCAGCCAGCATCAGCAATGAACACCGTTCCTTAACTGATTTCTTTCTTTCCTTCTCGCTCCCTTCACAGGACCAGTCACTAACATTACTTTTCCACACTCCTGGGCTCCAGTTTAAAATGAACAAGTGACAGAAATTTGTGTCTGTCTTAAATAATCTCCCGCCAACTTTCCTGCAGAAGTAGGATTTTTTTCCAACTAAGAGAGGAAGAGACGGTGAGATATGCAACACACAAAAGCCGATGGCCAAAATAGCGCGTGGCCTCATACGTACCCAAACACGTGCCTGTAAAGCAGATACAAGTGACGGGGGATGGAGATGAAAAGAGAGAGAGAGATAGAAGGAAAGAAAGGAGGGCCAGACTGTTTCTAAACACAACCCCTCCCACCCCAGACCCTGCAAGGTCTATAAGCCAGCTACAAATCTATTACTTTTTAACAATCTTACAACAAGTCTTGTGTACACACTTCGCAGCCCCTACAGCTTGAGAACGGGACGTACTTTTGTCTGTAGGTCTGTTTTCAAAGAATATGTTGTGTCTAATGAACGCACTGCTTGTAAGCAAACTGACACCTGATTCGCTATCACCACTGACACTGAGTGCTCTACCTTGGCAAGACCTACTTTCTGTCCAAATACAACACACAAGCACAGCACTACCATCGCAAATATTTATTCCAAACTTCCGCATAGGGCCATTTCCTGCCTTCGCACCATTACACCGAGACAGATTTTTCCTGAATGAAAATCGCACTGTTCTGTTCCCTGATACACTCACATGCATCCAGGTGGTGGAGCGGAAGATGGAGTAGAAGATGTTGAAGGACGGAAGACAGAAAGAAAGTGTGAAATCGTCGTAACACACGCAAACGTGCGCTCACACACACTCATAGGAAGACATGCAGGGTAGGCAGTAAGACATAGAGCCAGTGGCTATGACCCCAACTGAAAAAAAAATACCAGTCAAGTTGGGGATCGTCATGGCCACACAAGAGGAGAAATCCCCATACGATGGAGGAAGACTGGTAGCACAGCAGGAAGGCACTCGAAAACAAGTGGAAAATACCCAGGGAGTGAGCCAGAAAAAGGTGGCAAAACACCGAGGGCAGAGAAAGGTCTGAAAAAGATCTGCGAGAAAAAAACACACGCTAATCTTTCTCCAAACGAAGATACCTTTGGGAGATGCATTACAGAACAACACTTCCAGAGAACTGACAGGACGGTGGAGGGAGGGAGACAGAATGTGTGCGCGCGTGCACGCATGCGTGCGTGCGTGAGAGACAGAGAGAGAGAAGGATAAAGAAGGATGCGGAAAATATGAGAAAAAAGGCGAAAGAAAGACTGCCAAACACAGCGCACACGCCCTATCCCAACATAACCCAAACAAGAAAACACTTCAACCACACTAAGTAATCAATCAGTCAGACTGACTGTCTGAGAGACTGGAAGTCTGCCTGGCTATGTCTGGCTGATTGGCACATTCACAGGCACAACAAATAGGAATTTAAAAAAACAAAACGCCAGACGAACATGAAAGAGACACTGTAAGTCATGCGGAAATTAGCTCGCTGAACTGTAGATAAACAGAGCGATGGAAGCGCCTTTTAAAGACGATGAGAGCATGAGTAAATGATCCTAGAACACATTTGAAAAAAGTCCGAAAACATTCAGTAAACAACTACAGAAAAGCAGCAGGCAGCCTTCAGACTTTCGGGACCGACCCGCGGTTGCAGATGCGGCAGCAGGCGTAACGCGGATGCTGCATGAACATTATTGCTGTTTACCTACAGCTCGAACTTCCCAGGTACAGGTTTCCTCAAGATCACCTGGGCTTGCTCACTCAACAAACAATATTTTCACTGTTAACAACGATTTCCGTTCTGATGCGACCTCGCAACGTTTGATTTGTTCTGCCAACTTAAAAGCGAGGGCGCAGTTCTATTATGCATTAAGTTAATGTGCGTGTCCTTGATTTTATTTTTCCCCAGGTCGGGTTTAGTTTTTATTCTGAACTGCGAGGGAGAAATGTCGCAACCAGTCAAGCTCCGAGATCTGCAATGTGCGCAGAAAGATAAAACGTGGGCTTCGCTCTCAGCAGCTGGGTCTGACTTTCAGGTTTTTTGCAAACTGATAAATGTTATTGATAAATATTATTAAGAAAGCGCGCGGATGTTTTGTGGGCTCAGTATATATATATTTCCCCCCCCCCCTACAGGTGTTCTTCCCTCGATTCCAATCTGTGTAAGCACGCACGTGCTTAGCATCGAGGGAGCAAGTCTCAAACTTTCAGCGGGGCTTATAGGGCTCCAATAAATCCGACGAATGATTCAATATTTGGTGTTTTACTTCGTGTCAGCAGCCAAGGCTTTATCACGACAGTGTAAGTGGGTACATCACTGCGGTGAAAGAGTCAGAAGGTGGGGCTAGATAATAATGCATTTTTTAAAAACTGCCTCGCCTTTTCATGACAGACACTTTTTGGGGATGTTGGACGGTGTTGCTACTAGAGACAAAGTTTACGTGCTGCCCCACGTGGGACTGCTGTCGCAACACGACCTTCAGTCCCACCTAGTCACATTATATTGATATCAGGCCAACCAGTCCTAGTACTGTTCCCTCTAGGCGTCTGGCTTGGCAGCGACTAGATTAACAATTTTTAAGTCTTAGGCATGACTCGGCCGGGGAGCAAACCACTGACCGATGGGGGACACCTCAGCCGTTAGACCACTGAGGTGGTCGCTCACTACTGGAGAAGTTTGTTAAAAACAGTTCTTACCAAAATCAGATGAAGTCATTAATGCACTCGGGTGGTTGAGATCCTTACGACTGCTACCACCCGACCTTGTCGGGCATGTAACCCCGTATAAGTGTACTATTTATAGCCAGCTAGTAACCGCTCGAAGTTTCGTAATATCACTCAGTTGGTTTGCTGAGGACATCGAGTTACATACTTGAAGAACTAAGTTGGAAACAAAGCAGAAAGCAAAACTGAAACTTTTTTATGGCTCAACCCTGTCACAATTTGCAGAAAGAAATTACGTTGAAAGGAACTTTGAAAATACGACCTGGCAGGGAGAGGACGAAGGGGAGAAACAGAAAAAGTTCCTCTGTTCTTGCTGTGCCGTTACGCGAAGTAATCTGCGGAGGTCTGTGGAGGTGTTACTGACCCAGATGTTAAATCCGATGAGCTGCTGACTTTTACCTTCTGCGGGTTGAAGCCAAGAGTACTGACATGGAACCGCCAAGGAAAAAAACCCCCGCAATTTGAAGCCTCCCAGAAGAACAGTAAATTCTCCTTCTTCCCTTCACATAAAACTACAGTAATATGAGTTGTCTGTCTGCGCTACAATAAAAACCCCAAGTTTGGCAGACTGATGCTAGTAAAAGTTAGCAAGCAGAGGTTTCCAGTGCGGTTACAGAAACAAAGTATAACCTAAGTTCTTTCATAAGCAAGCGCTATGCACAGTGGTGTCAAAAATAAATCAGAAGCAGATAATTTGTTGTTTCTAAACTACAGAAATTGTTTTGAACTAAGGAATCCGTGGGCGAATTTGGTGACGAAACACTCGTTGCAGCTGACAGTGGGGATGGGATGCAAAGGTCCTGTAAGCAGGGTTCGTAAGGCAAAGAGATTTTGCGACCACATTTACACTTATGGAAATGAGATATGAAATGTCAAGAAAACCACCCAAGGATATTCGGAAAGTGCGGCATACGGAAATAAACAGAATTTCTTTTCTTTCCTTCTTTCTTTCTTGTTTTGCGCGTTTGAGAATTTTTGCCGTAAGATCTTCTGCATTTCAATTTATTTGTAAGGACATCCAACCGACATCCGACATAATCAATCAGAGGTGCTGAGCAAAATAACCTTGCTAAAAGAGAAGCCAGCCAGCACAGCCTGACCTGCTGTTGTAGGAAGGTGGCGCATCGCAACGTGTAGATTACACCAACCACAATTTTCCTGCTTCAAAGCAAAAACTAAAGTACAAAGCTGCACGGACACCTGAGACGTGCTACATGCTGCCACGTCTCACAAATACTCGCTGCACGCCTTACAGCGCTCACCCCCGCTCATACCCCACCCCCACCTCTTCCTAAAAAACGCCAGCACTGAAATCTTGCAGAAGGGATCACCAAAAACGTTTTTGGGTTTGAACATCTCTGAAGTGCAAGACTAGTCAGAAAAAGGTTCATTTTTTCCTCTCTCGGAAAACTAGTTACGGACTCATACTTCACAGGGTTGTTCCGACCTCATTAAACTGCATTCCTTGCTTCATTCCTCTTTTTTTCTCTTTCTTTCTTTTTCCACTTGCTACTTTATTTGGCGGGAGCATATTGTTTTCGGTTAAGGAGATTCGCCTAGCTGGCCTAGTAACAAGAAACAACGGGCATGCTATTCCCGTTTCTCGAAAACATCCGTTTTCGCTTTTGCTTCACAAACCACAAAGCACAAAGTCCAGGACATTCCTGCACAGTATCTAGTCATGCGCAATGGCAGCTGGACATTAGTGAGTTTAAGAATAACATTTTGTTAGTGGAAAAATGTTTAATATATGACTCTAGATGACGTAAGAATGACATCCCTCAAAGATGCCCCTTCCCCCTACTCTCAACAACAGCGACAAAACAGTGATACTAAAGATGTTAACAAGAAGCAGAACTTCGACGCTATTCTTCTAGTGCTCGAGAACTGTATGGCCTAAATTTACTGACCAAAGTCGACCAAAGAAAATGTTCTTTAAAATCTTGTTTTAATCAGTGCTTTGCTATGCGTGCGTAACACTCTATACAGTGCACGTCCATATACAGTAGGTCTACCTACTGCAGAGGTGAAAGGAAATGTGATTTTCTCGGAGGACAAGAAGAACGAAAAAGTCATCTTAAACTTAGATGCTGCGTTACCTGTGCCGGTGACGTTGATGCAGCCCAGCTGGCACTGCTCCTCCGTGGAAAACCGGTTGCCGTTGCCGCCGCAGCCACCGTACCAGAAACGACGACATTCGGCGGTGGTCTTGTCGTAGTACCACTGTACGGTGTAGTCACTGCACGTGCCACGCTCCGAGTCCCCGTCGCAGACCGCTGCCACAAACAGTCGACAGACACTAGAGTAGGGATTTTTTTATCCCCTCCGTTTCTCCGTTTCTTCTTCTCTGTATCTTTACGCCCATCTCCCTTCCCCACCCTTTTCCTCCCCACCTAAATTCCTAGTTCCCTAGGTTAACCTCTCGCAGTCTCTCCCTTCTCCTTCCTCTTTCCTTCTGTCCTTTTTAATTTTTTCCTTTTTTTCTTTTTCTAATTCATTCATTCATTCTCCTTTTTGTCTTTTTTCCCCTAAACGATAGCGGAAAACAAATTTAGCAGCCAGTGGGTGAAGATTATTCTCTGTCGTTAAAAAAGCGTAGATCCTGCCATACGGAAGTACCGAGGCATCACTGTATTTTTTAGAATCGAATCGCCTAGCAGCTGAGATTTGTTTTCGATACGGGCAGTGGGGCACGCCTTGCCTCCTTGGGTTTTTTTTTTTGTTGGGGGGGGGGGGGTTGTCCTCCACCACCCGCGCAAGTCGTATCCCAGTTACGTGCACATTTCTGGATAAGGCTGTTAACAAACTACTCTCCACCAGTTCCACCCGCTGCAGTGTGACACCTGTTTCACTCTCTCACGCCGGGACGACGTCCCTATTATTTGCAGTCTTCGAGGAAAGCCGGGTGTTGTTGCCACTGCGCAGGCCTGCCACTTCCTACCTGCCTCAATGTGACGTGTTTGCAGGACCAAACCCTGGGTGGGGGGGGGGTGAACAGAAAGCCCCACACATACTCTACAGCAGTCTTTTACGTGCCACCACTACCAGCAGATCGGATGCTCGTCTATAAACACTAAACGTAACGACCAGGGGCCGCTGGTTAAGCCTAAACCGACACTAATCACGTGACAAACTATTGGTTGAATGTCACTAACCGATAGTTTGTCAGGTGATCGTGATCGGTTTAGGTTGACTAACGGCCATGAATACGGCTTCAGGGTGTTTAAATATCTGCACCTTTCTGGAACCTGCACAAGTTCCAGGTCACTCGGTCACGGCTACAGCAGCAGGTTCCCGAAAGTGGCTGGGGTCGTGGGTACCAGATCTCTTTAACGTGAGGAATTTCCAATTTCCAAATATGGTCTACGCGTCATCCCCTTTCTCAGTAATCCAAGGACTCAGTAGCTATGCTGGGCCTCGTTATGCAGTCTGTGGACTGGCAGACAAGCAGACGTGTACGTTGGAGCAGGTAGCAGTAATGGCGTCTGGCCACTTCGTTATTTGCATTTGGGAGCATGCTTTTGAACAAACGTTTAACGACGCGCATGGCTAAAATTGGTTATTGCTCAGGCAACACTTCTGGGATGAGAGAATATGTTTGCGCAACAACTTTATAACTGTTCTTAAGTGGGCAAGCCCACGAAACGACTTGGCGATCTCCGAATTTGTTTTTGATTAAAAAGCCGAAAACGCCTGATCAAAAGTTGGAAGTGAACCATTCGCCCAATCGCGAACAGCCTTTACGTCCGGGGTATTTTGCTTAATGACTTCCACGTGATCGGATGAATGCGAAAACGGGAAGAGGCGATGAGAATTAAGGACGTACGGTTTGGGGTGACTAATATGTATAAAGGTGTGAGGAGGAATGCTGGGAAGGCACACTGCACTTCCAGAGTTTCTTGCTTCTCGGAAAAGAGCGGGCACGAATATTTGCTCAGTCTCTGAAAGTGCTTTTCCAAGACGTGTTCTGCAAAGACTGCAATTCATTTTTCAGTTTTCTCTCATCTGCGGGGTTAAAGTCTTGGAGGAATTTACTTCATTTACAAAAGCGAAGGAGGAAGTCAGAAGACTAAAGAAGACAATAGTGCAATTAAATCGGTCGAACATAACATCTGGTTACGGCAACGATAACAAATGAAGAAAATTCCTCCAAGATGAATTGCAGTCTTTGCAGAACACGTCTTGGAAAAGCACTTTCAGAGACTGAGCAAATAGTCGTGCCCGCTCTTTTCCGAGAAGCAAGAAACTCTGGAAGAAGATTTAGCATACACTGAAGAGTCGTAAAGCGATACACATTAAAAAAGGTTCTTTCAAAAGGCCAGTAATGCGCTAAACGACTATACCCAGGATAAAATGAACCTAACAGACAGAAACCCAGCCCCAAACGCAAACATATACGAACACACACAGATACAAAGATGTTTGCTGATTGTTTACTGTTTAACCCTAAGTCACCAAGGAAGGATATAGCTATATAAAGCGACATAAAACAGGCTAGGCATCTTGATGGGATAAAGGCTGCGCCATGCAGACACGCACAACGACAGCGATACAGGGAGTCTGCTGCACACAGTTTTGGTAAATCTGCTACGTGATTTCAACAAAATGCTATAAAGATGAAGGAAACCAGCCTAGGTTCTCTGATAAAATCTCGAGCGCTAATTCTGACTTTCTCACTAACGAGCGATAAGGCAAACTACCGTTATTACGAAAACGTGTCAGAAATGTCGACGGAATAAATACACGGAGGGGCAAAAAGAAAGAGTAAAGGAGTATGTGGAGGAAACTCACGTCGCTGGTTGACAAAACAGCCTCAGATCTTGGATCAAGGTTTTCTACTGGTGCTGTGCAATTACGCTGTTTATTTCAGCGGGGAGTTTTATCGCTTGGTCGATCAGTTTCGGTGTGAGAAAGGCCGAGTTTTTGATTGCATACTGTTTACCAAACTTGAGTATAGACGCATAAACACATAGGCGCACACGCGCGCGCGGTCTCACACGTACATACACGCAAGTACACTTTTTTTTTGTAGGTAGAGACGAACAAAGATACAGACACGTACACAGAAGAAATTCGCGCTCACGAGCAGACGCATACGCATTGACATGAACACACACACACACACACACACACACAAAACGCACACACACACCCAGACACATGCCCAAGATCTTATATGCTTACTTGCAGCAAACACACACACGACACCTACAGATCCATACATGGACGTACGAACACGCTTACATTCTCAGACACACGAACACAGACTTAATGCGACAACCCAGCACGCCTTCACACACACACTTTTTTTTAAATCCGCGAATAGACACACCCATAAGGATACACACACGCACGTACACAAGCAAGCACCCGAATAAACGCGCGTGTACACCTAATAAAAGAACTATTCATCTGTAGATCAGCTACCTGGGCCCAGCATCCCGAGACCTACCCGGGTCGAAATCAGCAGCAGTGGCAGCGCCGGGACAGCCCTGGTTGTTGGGGCCGGAGGCCGCCTGGCTGCTGTTAGGGCAGCATCCGTAGTACGACTGCTCGCACTTGCGTTGCACCGTGACCTCCGTCTTGCAGCCTTGCTGGTTCGGACCCTGAGCTGCGCTCACACCATCCGGGCAACACCCGTAGCGCGAGCTCTTGCAGCCCGACCTGTCGGCGCCGCTCTCCAGGGTAAGGCCGCCTTTTCCCTCGCACCCCTTCTGGTTCGGACCCTCGGCCGCTGTGACACCGTCAGGGCAACAGCCGAACCTTGACCTCTGACACAGGCTGGACGCCGCGCTGTCCGTGCAGCCCTCTCGGTTGGGTCCCCTGGCTGGGGTGACACCATCTGGGCAACACCCGTAGACACGCGACGTGCAGTCTCCTGTAGGCTGGGAATCGGAGTTCGGATCTGGAAAAAAGATGGAAGGTAGCACGATATTTAAACGACGATGGAGTCCCAAAATTTAGATCGAACTCAAGGGATTCTTGACAAGACGCGAAAGATTAAATATTCTTCGAAGAGTTCCTGCCGATCACATCAAAGCTGTGACGCGGCTGGTTGGTTCAGACGGAAGTGAAACAAATTTGATCAAGTGTGCCCCGTTAAGAAAGGCCTTTACCCGTTATCAGTCGTTAAAGATACAAGACTTACTGGGGTATGGGGGTGCACGATATTTAAATTCCAAAAAAGAAGGTGGCTATTCTGACTGTGCTTTTTTTCTTATTTTTAACAGATTTTCAAGTAGGTCAAACTTACCAGAGTTTCACAATTTTAGTTGACAAGAATACAGTTAGCAACACGCAAAAAAACAACAAAAACAAACAGCAACGACAAAAAAGTGGTTAATGAAAAACATTCACGTTTGCGAAGAAAGGAGACGAAAAGAAGGAACATGGAGTGAGTGAGCGAGACAGGAAATTATCTAACTAGGCTTTGGTTAATTAAACGAAAATAGACGAGTTAGAACATCGTTTCACACGGAGTTTTGCTCGTTTTTAAATCCCCAGTGAGTGAGCGAGGGAGGAACAGAGTCCCAAGACTAGAACCTCACGGTACAAGAACTCCTTCATACCTGTAGCCATTCACATACATAACCAACTGTTGTCAAGGTCATTTGCACACGCGCTGTCACAAGCTGCTCCCGTCACAAGACGTGTGTTGTTGTCCCTCTATTTTCCTCCGGTGTTTTCTATGGGCGTGCTAGCTGGGGTACGAGCGGGGATAGGATTTATGAGATAATACGTGAGACGTTTGTAACATGAATAATGGGGTATGCTCATGTGGTCTTATGGTGTGATATGGGACAGTATACATGCGAATCTATGTGTTTCTTCATGGATTGTGGATGATGGTCATATGGTGTAATGTTATATGTTTGTTTGTGCCATCTGTATGCCAGACACCTCAAATTTCCAAAATTGATAAATAATAATGTATTGTATCGTATCGTACAGTACTGTACTGAAGATGCAGGAATAGCAAAGGGGAAAAAAGAAGTCGCGAGCGCGCACTTGAATGTACAATGGACGCAACACACCCAGAATGTTGAAGCTCATAGGGTGTTCTTGGAGAAACCTATAGTGTTCTTCAACACACACAATGGACGCAACACTTCCAGAATGTTGAAGCGCATTGGGTGTTCTTGGAGAAACCTATAGTGTTCATCAACTCACACAATGGACGCAATACATCCAGAATGTTGAAGCGCATAGGGTGTTCTTAGAGAAACCTATAGTGTTCTTCAACACACACAATGGACGCAACACACCCAAAATGTTGAAGCTCATAGGGTGTTCTTGGAGAAACCTATAGTGTTCTTCAACACACACAATGGACGCAACACATCCAGAATGTTGAAGCTCATAGGGTGTTCTTGGAGAAACCTATAGTGTTCTTCAACACACACAATGGACGCAACACATCCAGAATGTTGAAGCGCATTGGGTGTTCTTAGAGAAACCCATAGTGTTCTTCAACTCACACAATGGACGGCCAGTACAAAGTTTATCAAACACCATGCGACTAGACGCCTACCATAATCAGTAATTGGGTACGAGCGCGGGCCTGGAGGCAAAGGCCACGTGATGACCTCCTACTACAGCCCTGCTTAAAGAGAGATTCGTTCCCCCACCCCAACACACGCACGCACCCACGCACGCAAGCGCGCGCGCACACACACACATGCACCGACACAAAGATACGCACACAATACCTCGTCGCCCTTCACATTTATCTCTGTCGATGGCATGTTCAAAGTCTATGTTAGATCCTTAATCATGAACTGACAAATGCTAGCCAAACGTTGAGATGCATTTCTCTATTCATACAGTTCATTGTAAACTCTGACAGCAGGATAAGCCTCTCTATAAAGTTCGGATTTACGCATATATCTAAGGTGAAAGAGAAAAACACCACCACCACCCACCTACACAAACATACCGAGGAGAGGGGAGAGAAAGGCTAGAATGGAGTAAAACCGAAGGAAAGACCGGGTGGCGGTTGGAGGTGGATAGACCGGGCCAGCATAATAGGAAGGACGAAAGAATGGGGCAGTGGGAGGGGAGGGAAAGACATTGCATGCACCATCCCACGTACAACGGGGCAAAAAAAAAGAGACAGAGAGTTCAGGCCCTGGCTATTCATCTTGGAAATACGGCGTCACCTCAAGCTGCCACACATCGCAGGTTCGATAACTCATCTAGACAGTAACTCATGAATCACGTTGTTATCGGCGCTCAGTCCGTACCGAGGTTCATCGAACACAGAAAATGTTTCATGGGCTTCGTCCACCAGCGCGTAAATCACCCACGCGCCAGGCACGTTCCACTCGCTCGCTTCCCGAAGTTCTCGCGAAGAATTCCTCCGCTGTGGTGTCCATAAACCAGACTAATCGATTTAGATCTGTAGTTTCTTTAATTTTTTGTTCTTTCCTAAATCCTAAATCCCTCACCCCCACCCCTTCGCAAGGTCCCACACTAACGCTGATCTACGGTATTATTCGTGACTAAGAGGTGCACAACTGTACTTCAAATCTTTTGATGGAAGGTTTATGTCCGGACGAATGCGCCTGTACACGGCTACTTTCGGCGAACTACTCCACACACTCGTTGAGTTAAAACCCCCAAACTATAATATCTGGGTCCGTGGACGTGCAAGTGGATCTTTTCTGTAAATGGAAATAAATAGTTAAAAGAAGTGTTCAAACTTTTATTCTACATTTGAAACAAAAACACGAAAAATGGCTTCGACTTTGTATTTTCTGTTTTGTACACGAAACAGAAAATAGCTCATTTTCATGTTTTGTTTCTAGAAGCAAAATGGAAAACGTGAATTCGCTGCTACCAAGGGAACACTGCTATGCTCGTCACGCGAAAAATAACGATGGATTGAGGACGCGGTGAAAAAATAAGTTTCAGTTTGCACAGGCATGTCTGCCAATTGTCTGGAATTGATGTCGGCAGAGTCTGAATTCCACACCGTTGGTCCACATGACTCTGCATCCATTCATGGAACTTGCTTTGAGATGGGGAAAAGAACGAAAGACGGGTAAACTTGACAGACGGTCAGCGCGATGGAATGGCAGGCGACCAATAAAGCACGGAGACAAAGAAATGGGCTCTTTAAAACGCGAACACTCCATTGGACACCTGGAATGGACGATGGAAGCTTTGAAGGATATCACGCCGACTGATTGGCAAATGATTACAAGACCGAAAGGATTTGAAGAAGTCTGCTTCAAGGTGTCACCACTCCACTGGCCCCCTGAAGAATGATAGCACTGAGTGAAGACCTGCTAGGAACGCACTGGTCAAACGACGAGAAAAAAGGTCATTTAAGGACGAGACCAATCGCATGCCAGACGACGGGAATGTAGAGACGATGAAGATGGATTGGTCAAGCAAAACGAGAAAGGAAGGACGCTCTTGAATGAAGTGGCAGTCTACTGGACATCTCAGGGGAGGGTGAACTGCAGACAGAGGTGAGCTGCACGGACGCTCGACTCTTCTTTTGACACACACACGTGCAAGTAAAATACACAGGATAAAGGGGTCTTACGACCGCGTTAATGAACAGAACAGCAAATACGAACGCGTGTCAGTCAGGCCCAGTGTCCCCTCCGGTGTGAGGTACTTTCTATGTTGACATTATGTTTCTATGCCTCGATATAAACCACAGAGTATCCTGCACGAATTAGCCGAGGACATAGAAGGGTCAAGGCCACTCACCGCCGGCTTATTGAGAAACTGATGAAAAAAATGTAGTACTAATAATAATCTGGTTAAACTCCCATAAGAAACCGAATCATTAAATAATGTACACCTTTCTCCGAAACAGCGTCGGAGATAATGCAGGTCTCTGGAGTCAGTGTTTAGCCAGCCCATTGTAAGGGACTGACTTATACGAGACTTATATTGGCTATCTTTGACGTTTCTCAAATATTAGCCCTGCACGAGCAAAAGATCTGATCTTTATAATCCACACTTGTCTTCGTTTCATCGTAAAGTTGGCAAAGTTGGAACAGCTACTGACTCCTCGATACAATCTGCTTGAACAGTACCTCTGTCTTTCCATCCAGGCACTCCTTACTTTACTTGTGGACTGTTGCGGTTAACCCTCCTTCCAGTCGATGTCAATTAATGATAGTGGCGGGCCTCCCAGTCTCTAAGGGGACAGTCCTCAATAGCCGAGGCTGACAGCTGAGGGGAGAGGAAGCTGGAAGAGATATGGTCACAGGGAGTAGGGGAGACAGGGCTTGGGCATCAGAAGATTGTGCAGGGGGCTGCGACAATGTGCACTAAACAGAGGCAGAAACAATCAGCAAAATTGCAATGCTGCTCTGTGTCTGCTGCATGCATTCGATAAAACCATCTTCTACAAATGGATGCAGTCGGGAGAATCCTTTTGTCCAAAAAGTATCTGTTCTCTAACAGATTGTAGAGACCCTCTAAAATGCTTAGTAAATAAATAATGACACGCATTTAAAATCTGCTGAAATCTTGACCTCAAGGGTCAAGGGCGAAGTAGTTCTGAAATTTTACCTAACTACGGGTGTTATCCAGCCCTTTCCGTGGTGCCCTATCCAGCAGTAACACTGCGGAACTTGAACGGTTTGCAGACGAGAGGGGCTCGCGTAAATTCTATTAAAGTGTGGGAGCTGTGGCCTTCCCACCTAGAGTCCATCGCTTCCGTTAAAACTCGCTTGAGAGGAATCGACCGATACACCTGCCGCCCGCTCGGCCCTAATTCATCACGGCCAAGAAGCGATCTTTCTCTCTTGCATTCCGTGTTGCTGGCTGACAGGCCAGTGTCTCCCACGCCCTTTGACCTATGTCGTACTAGTTTACGGTCGTCGACAACGAATTTTTGTTCATCCAGGACCGGATCTGAACCAGACAAGCAACTCAGGTGTTTTCAAACAATGGCTGGAGTAGTTTCATATCCCTCAAGTCAATGGACGAACGAAGGTAAGTTGTCAAAAGTAAAACAATGCACAAGAAACATGCAACACCAGAGCCGTGTTGCATGGCCGTTCTTATCGCCTGTCGATTCGTATAAGTGCACGTAAAATACACCATGTGAACAGACGTTACTACCGCTCTATGTCCCTAAAAGGCAAACGTTCATGCAACCCGGATGACTAACAGATTAAAAATATCAAGAATATCCAAACAGAAAACGTAAAGAAGATGTTGATGGTTTACTGTTGTTATTCAGGATAAATTTATCCAGTGTCTGTACATCTGGTCTTGGATGAATTACCTTTCTCTCTCCACCTATGCACCTTATGTAGGTTACGAAAAGTGCACACAGTCCGTTTACACATCTCAGAAACTTTAAAAGTTTTAGACACACATTTAATCATATGAAAGCTTCACGTTCGGAGAGGCTCCCTTTAAATGTTAAGTTTCTGAACTTCAAGTTGTGACCCTTGGTTTTCAATCACCGAAGCCCACCGTTGTGCACCAGTTCACCTTTGACACTGATCCGTCTGCCCTTTCTAACGACGAGTGACCTTGACCCTAATCTTGACGTCAGCTTGAGGCTTGGTGAACAGCCATAAATCGTGAAGTTTCTAAGTGCAGCCGCTGGGGGAACAGAGTCAGGTGGGCATGTGCTGCCAAGTGTTATCGTAAAATTAAGCACCACGTAAATAAGATCCAAGCAAATTAATCCGTACGCACGCTGTCTCTTTTCATCTTTGTGCTGAAGAGTCCGCTTTAACTGCAATGCAGCCAATAATAAAATACCAGTGATATTTTATGATAATGAGAAACATTAATTCTTCGCCTTGTTTTGTCTGTTTTTTGGCGGGAGGGGGGCAAAAATGTACACAGGGATTTTAATGCCTTTCATAATAAGGAGAGATTTCCTTACATTTGCAGTTTAGACTATTCTCTACTGCACAGCTTGCCCAAAGTCGGCATTCTTTTAGAAATGAATTCGCCACCTGCAATTTAATCCCAGCAAGATCTGAGTGTAGGGAACACAAGCGACAATGGTCAATAGCACTGAGCGCTAGCCTTGCAAACAGGTTCTATACAAAGGTTATGACATGTGCGTTACAATGCTGCTCAATATATATGAATAGATTCAAACACTTTATGTCTAGCTTTCTATGCATGTCAAGTTTTCCTCTCTCTCTCTCTCAACTGTGTTTCTGTTCTTAAGACGGCAATGACTGGTTTTTAAGCATCTTTCGAAGGTCCGTTTCTACCAATCGTCTGATCTACATGCCTGCGACACAGAGATACCAAATTGCGCAAACAGCCACGTTCTGGCACCAGGAGTGGACTATCTGAAAGAATGTTGTTCCGCGTCTGCAGAAATATTTCCCCAAGACCGTTATGAGTTAAGATATGATCAAAAACATTAGTTTGTTTTCTTTCTTCTCTCATTTTTCTTAAAGCCCCGACTGCCTTCCTGGTTCAAGTCGGACAACAAGGCCATAGCAAAACGCTCTGCGAAGGGTTATTATTTGATCGTGCAACCGTACACACGGGCTTCTCTTAGTGGGTGCCCGATCAATGTCCAGCTACACAGTTGTCAAAAGGTTTATCCCGACAGTAGGCCAGTCTCACATCCTCTATGGAACTCTTCAGTGTGCCGTGACACTAACCAGTGGGAGGGGTTCTTTCAGGACGTCCTGATTAGGCTAACAGTAGATTGGACAGCGCACAGTATTAACGGAGCATAAAGATTAGACTGAACTGAACACTGATGCTATCATCTGCTCACCTTGTTTCAGTACTCATGTGACCCCGGAACCTAATGTGAAGTATAATTTATTTCCATCCTTCCAAACTCATTATCCCAGTCTTGCATGCTCGTTTCTCCCCGTTACAGACCTTAAGCAGCGCAGGAGAGTTACATAAATTATCTGCTGCACTTACGAAACTCGTGTGAAAACGCTGATAAGACAGACACAGTTTGGGCTGTTGACTGCTGAATCTATGGTAACAGGATAGGAAAAATCATGAGATACCGTTTTTATGCTGCCGTTATCTCCTCGCTTCAAAGAAAATTAATGTAAAAGTTTTTTTTATTGCTTCGGTTTGTTGATGTACAATGTGTAACTTCGCCTACGCGTTTCATCACGAAATTAAAAACTAACAGACCATTCGGGTTAGCTTGCATGAGCGTTCGTGTCTCCTGTCCATACGTAAAGGTGCACGTAAAATACACTGGGCTTATAGACCTTTCCTCTTATGACCGGAAGTGCTGACACGAACGCTCATAAAAGCCATCCCTAGTCTGAAAGGTTGACAACGCATCTACTGTAGCGGAATGGCATTGGTGTCATTAGGGGATGTCAGCTTCATAGCAGTAGCAGCAGACAGGAGGGATAACATGTCTGTTCCTTTCCACGTCTCAAATTCTGTCAGGTGCGGTAAGCCTGCGCCTCTTGAGGGCTCGTTGATTATTTATAATATCCGTATAAAAATCTCAAGACGTGTGTTCGATTCTTGCTTCAAGCAAGATGTTGAAGGTTCCTGTCAAAAAACAGAAGAAAACGCAGAACATTTGGGCTGGGGTGGAGAGTGAGGCTGGGGGAAGGCGGCTTGTCGGGGGCTGCGGGGTGATCCAGACAGTTAATAAACGCGCTGAATTGAACCAATCTGCCTCGCACAAGCCAAAAAATTAATCAGATTCAGCCAGCGAAGGAAACATAATGTCAGAGTTTCTGATAATCCTTTCCGAATGTAGCCTGTCTCTGCGGCTTATACTTCCATAGTTACAGTCACACCGCAGCATCCAATCATCTGACATAAACACGCGCGAGGCGGATTCTGGGAAAGACAGTGAGTCCATTTTAAAGAATTCTTCTAGCAAGTTATGAGAAGCTGTGTTTGTAGAGCCATACTGCGCTTTAGTAATTTATTAGTGTTTTATCTGACGGAAGCGGAGGGAGTGGCTATGAAAGAAACATTACAGTTTCAAGACAAAACGACACAAGGGGGAAAGGAAAGGAAAAGTCAATGAATAAGTCCTTGCGTGTGTCCATGTATGAGAGAGAAAGAGAGAGAGAGAGAAGGAAAGAAAAAAAGAAGACTTTCTTGGAACGCACAGGAGACCGCTGTCTTTCGAAGCGAAACATTACTTTTACAGTTTACAGTCGAGGCCACCTTTGCCAACTCAGTCTCACTGCCATTACGTCTCAAGGCCTGTTGTGAAAGACGACGCCCTCAGAGGAAGATTTCAGAAATAAACAACGGTGTTACCGACATGTGCTGACGACGTGCCAGACCCCAGGGTGCAGCTAGTGATGGGAACCAGGACGTGGGCACAAGAATGCGGACACACTGGGCTCCTCTGGGCCCTACTGGGGAAAGCCCAGGGTATATGTGCTGGGCTAGTCTCCCATTTGAATGATTCAAGCTAAGTCCTAGAGATAAACTGAAAATAATCAATTTAGGAATAATCATTCAAAGATTCTATCAGTATAGAAACATTGTATTTAGGGGTAGAAAAGAATCAATGCGACAGTTCTGTGATCGTCCACAATCCTGGCAGAAAGCTACTCCACAAGGGACCCTGCACTAAGCAGAAATCGCATTTTAAGCGTTTCTTAATATTACACGCTATTAAATATCTATTAGAGATCCTAAGAAGATTATTCACAAGACTGAAACACTTCCTTTTATGTCATCTCGATCTAGCATGTTCGCTATACTCCTGAAATTAAAGCAGAAAAACAGAAAAAGAGTGAAGGAATGAAGGAATGAAGGAAAGAAGGAAGGAAGAATGGGAGGCCACTGTTTATGGAAAATGAAGTTCAATGAAGAAAAAAACCGAACTACTGAACATTAGAAGAGGAACTGAACCCACTGATGATCTCCCCTTTAGAAATACGTACTACAAGAATAAAAAAAGACACAAACATATGGGTCTTATCATCCAAAACAACTATAGATGGGATGAGCATATCAAAATGACCAGTGCCAAAGCTACAATTCGTATCTCCTTTCTACGGCCCTACAAGCAAACTCTCACTAGGAAAGCTCTCGAGACTATGTGTAAATCTTTTAAATTGCCAATATTTGATTACTCTGATGTTAAATGGGACAATGCTTACGATGGCCGTTCACGTGCTCTGGAGATCTTGCACCTTGAAGCTATAAGAATAATAATCAGAGGTGTGAGGGGCACCAGACATCCAAAACTTTACCGCGAATCCGGCTTTTGCCCACAAGGCGTAAGAGACATCGCCTCTTGACCTTTCAAATAATGGTAAATGGACTTTGCCCTGCATATATACTAAACGTCCTTCCACTTTTGGTTACCCGTTTAAATGCCAATCACAGACAAAGGGCCAGGGGCAGAGGTATTCCTATGGCACGAACAACGCTGTATAAAAATTCCTTGTTACCTTTCATCACACACGACTGGGACTCTCTCCCACAGGACGTTCAACGTACGCAGTCAGTGTCTCAGTTTAAAAGACACATCAGCTCATCTGACGCTATTGTCCCTCCATACTACTATTCAGGCAGCAGGACAGATCAAGTTACCCGCTGTCCCCTCCGTCTGGGTATGAGCGACCTAAATCACGATCTACTAAACAGACATCTCACAGACAACTCATCATGTCCTAAATCACGATCTACTAAACAGACATCTCACAGATAACTCATCATGTCCTAAATCACGATCTACTAAACAGACATCTCACAGACAACTCATCATGTCCTAAATCACGATCTACTAAACAGACATCTCACAGACAACCCATCATGTCCTAAATCAAGATCTACTAAACAGACATCTCATAGACAACTCATCATGTCCTAAATCACGATCTACTAAACAGACATCTCACAGACAACTCATCATGTCCTAAATCACGATCTACTAAACAGACATCTCACAGACAACCCATCATGTCCTAAATCACGATCTACTAAACAGACATCTCACAGACAACCCATCATGTCCTAAATCACGATCTACTAAACAAACATCTCACAGACAACCCATCATGTCCTAAATCACGATCTACTAAACAGACATCTCACAGACAACTCATCATGTCCTAAATCACGATCTACTGAACAGACATCTCACAGACAACCCATCATGTCCATGCGGTGTCGCACAAGAAACAGCACATCATTTTCTGTTAAATGTCCTCTATACTCAGAAATAAGACAAACTACCTCAAAGCCCTACTGCGACCAAAGACAAAATTTCGTTCATCGATGCCAATAAGTTAATAAAATAACAGTGCGTTCATTATTTTGAGAACAACCGAGTAGTTAATTTTTATTTAGTTATTTTCGGACAAGCTCACCTGGTCCAACTCGAAAAGCAGAGGTGAGATCGGGTGACGTCACGAGTAATTATTAGCAGACGATACTCAACACTGCCATGCACTGGTCTCGTGCAGAAAACAGACCCCCACAAGGAAAGACGGGGTAGCGCGTGGTGTTGGAGAATGTGCACTTAAGCTGATGGTGTTATAGTTTACATTCCCTTTCTGCATTTAAGAAGAATGGGTTAAATTTGTCCAAAGCTTCCAGATCAGCCTTCGATCGCTGCTCCAACTCATAATTCCATGATTCGTTCTGCATTTCAGCCTAGACTGCTATCTGCATGCACAGAACAGAGAGTTCGGTCTGGATGAGTGATATAAACGTTTGCTAGAAGGCTCTGTGTCATTGATAGACCAAGGCGTACACAGGCGACTGTACTTCGATCGTACATGGCAAGCACGTACGACTATAATTGTGTGCTGACACGGGCAGTGACATCATCAACGTCATGCCCAGTGTCATTCTGTATATAAGATATAGGTGACCACTATTCTTAAGCCTGTGCTTATTTGTGGAACCTTCAGAAACAGCATTTGTATATATTATTGACATGACGCAACGGACGAACAAACGTTGCTTAAACCAAGAATGGGACAAAGGAAGTGTTCTGGTAAAAATGCGATGATGATGATGATGATGATGATGATGATGATGATGATGATGATGATGATGATGATGATGATGATGAAAGACAGAAGCAGAAGTTCCACTATCGACTTTCTGCTTGGATATGCTATTTTCTTTCATAGTGTAAACCAAAAACGTCAGATGTCCTTGGCGAATCTCTTTTTTTTTTTAATCGACTCAAATTTTACCCATAGTTTACACATCTCGCTTGTGCCCTGGGTTCATTCTAGCTATGAAGAAACACCGGCAAACTAGGCTTTCATTCACACGTTGACTCTCTCCCTCCCCACCCCACCCCCATCCCGTCTAATCAGATGCTCATCTCTAACTTCAGAGTCGGCCATGCGCTGTTTCCTCGTGCCCGCGTCTCAGACGACAGAGAAGGATCTGTTGAAAGCAAGCAGGTGAAACGCGGGCATGCCACAGCGAAACTAGGTTAGCTGTGGAGGCAGAGACGAGAAGCGAAATGAACAGTGAAATAAGGTTAAAGACAACAGACCACACAGGATCATCTGTGCTGCACCGAATCTAAGAGAAATACACCCCCGCACGAGAAATAATAGATAGTGACGAGCCAAAGTTCATGAAAAGAGACGTTGTAAACGTTTTTTCGGAATCCTCGGGTGGGTTGCACGAGAGTAACTTTTACTTAAAAAGGCTTACTTATACCTTGAATCAACTCGGTTAAGTTCCTAATCAAATCGCCACTCCGGTCCTTCGCGTT
Source organism: Lanistes nyassanus (assembly GCA_004794575.1). Lineage (NCBI taxonomy): Eukaryota > Metazoa > Mollusca > Gastropoda > Architaenioglossa > Ampullariidae > Lanistes > Lanistes nyassanus. The sequence continues at coordinate 58,198 of SMGT01012921.1, read as the reverse complement.
GCACGGACCGTTTAGGTCGCTAGCTTTGCGGAGAATGGGGCCAGTCTCAGTCGATGGTGGTTTCATTTCCTGAATATAATAACAGCCACTGAAAACTCGCCATCTCCCTGGATGGGGATCTACATCAAGGCTGAACTTATACGTTAAGATGAAAGACTGACGGTGCTAACTGGAAAAACACAGGGATTCAAATTTTACTCGACAAAGTCAGGAAGAAACCAAAACCAAAGGTCTATTTGCTGCGTAATAGGTGAGCATCGAAAAGAAAAGCCCAGCTGTGGAAAGGTGTTACAGAAGCACCAACCGAGCAGCTCCAAAAGAAATGGACAAGCTTAAAACCTCACGTTAAAGGAATATCTCCCCTACCGCCTCCCCTACTTTTCATGTTGCCGCTCGTTTACTTTCGCCAACGCAGCTCAGTCACGTGATCTCAATGGCGTTGTGCCTACACTTCTGTGAGAAAGATGAAAATGGTCAGCTTGAGCCAACCGAAACAGCATAAGTACTGCTATATGCCGGGGGAGGCAGGTGGCATGAAGTTGTGCAGGCGGTGGATGCCCAAGGAAGGACTTAATTTGTTCGTGAAACAGGAATTCGATCTGCTTAGTGCTAAGTAACCCAACACAATTTTAAGTCAACTTCTGCAGTTCCTAACTTCATTTGAGCAACGCATGCCTGGATCGCCATTGTAGAAAAACAAGAAAATTTATTACTCTTAGTCTAAAACATCAACTTTTTAGGAATAAATACCGTTGGACACCAGACGGCACTGTAGCGAGACGCGATATGGCCTTTTTAATATACTGAATCAAAGTATGATATGTGAACAAACAATGAAAAATTTTAATAAAACCCCTCTTGTCGCATTAAGGTCGAGTTAGCGTGAAAAAAAAGCATATGGCACTCAATACTAACGCAGATAGCTGAGCAGCCCGAATTCTTTTTCCAAACCAGCATCTTACGACGAAAGAGTCGTTCGCTGTTTATTTACCAAAACAGCGCCTCGACACGCGCAACTCGCGTCGCAACTGCTTGGTGATGTAAATAGACTGAGCCAACACCAACAGTCATTTACTTAATCGTGCTTAGATCCTATTTCCGTGGTGACGTCACGGCATCGTGCACGGCTTAACATTAAGCGGTCAGGGGCTACGAAGCTCCTCAACGAGTTGATCTCTCTTCTCCATGAAATCCGGGGGAATAACGGAGAACTGTTGTAAACCATTTCTGGAAAATCTTTTCTATTGTCACATGTCATTTTATATCCCCTAGGATAGCAATATATCTTCTGTACTCATTGCATCCGTTTCGAAAAAGATTTAAAAAAAAAATAAGTTTTAATAATGTTTTGGAGAATTTAGCGGGAACACTGTCTTGGTTTGTTTCGGCCTGTCTAGAAAAGGGAATTGTTTGCTTTCTACAGTAGGTCATTCTAATTCCTCTTGACAACTTAAAATCTGGTGGACGTTGATAGGACGCATGATAATGACATTTACAACGTTTCGATCCCTGGGCTCTTGTCCGAAGATACCGGGAAAGACGAAGGCTGGAGACTAGGGCCGTCGATCCTCGTAACAGTGCTGACCCGATGCTGACATTTTAAACCAGCAAGAATGCGAGGAACTGCCTAGATTTCAAATACCAGAAGCTTTGGACAGACGGTAGTAAAACAAAACCAAGAAATATATGAGCAGTTAAAAAACGAACTTCTAGTCTGTATTACTTATACAGGGAGGTAGTTATTTACTTTTAAGTTACTGCTACAAGATCGTGGCGTTGAGTGGCGCATCCTGGTGATGAACATTTACACCTGACCAGCTTCTGAGGCTATGACGCAGAGTTAAGGAAGATATTATGCGCCTGACCATGTTCCATGAACGGCGCTGGCCGGCGGGCTATTTGAAACATAACGTTATGCCGTCAACCCATTTTCTGGAGAGAAAAAAACCCGATGTCTACGGCGCCCCATTACAGTAATTAACACCTAACCACTACGAGCCGGGAATCTCTCCCAACCCACACACCCCTCTTCCAAAAATAAATTTTAAAAACCGACAGTAAGGCAAGCCGAAGGCAAGTGAAAAACTGTGAGGAAGGACCTCACGAACACGAAAACGACCTGATGAAATCGACGAAGCGCGGAAACAAATGCGATTGAGATTGTCGAAGCGAGCTCAGGGCAGTCTGTGAACGTGATTAACAACGGGGAGGTTGTGGGGGAGGGGGAAGACGATGGAAAGAAAGTAATGCTTCTCACATTACAGAAGTGGATCACTCTTTGGGTTGAACGGTGTTGTTACGCTTGCCTCACACGGTTCGATTATGTCCCCTGAGGGCTGTGATCAAGAACCTAACCCGATGGCAGAAAAGATTCAATCTGAAATCGTTGAAGAAATAGCTCGACCCCTCCTACCAGCAGCATCTTCTCCTCGTCGGGATTTAAAGAAAATATGCATCTGGACAAAATAACTCCAGCCACATTCAACGGAACTATATTTGTCGGAAGGCAGTTGTCTATCCAACGGCGAAAACTGCTCGACACAGTGCTAACACGTTACGCTGATTCCCAACAGGCGTCGCGTCGTAACGCAGGGCTGCAGAGTCGCGTTTCGCTCTAAGAGAAGGCTGATATGACATGTTTCGCGTCTTCTTCTCTGCCAGCACATAGGATCTCTTTTGCCTCGCGGAGGAATCTGACGCATTTCAGTTTAAGCCTGTATTGTCGTGTTTGGCGGTCATGCTATTTTTATGTTGCTGCTGGTTCTCCTACCTATTAACTCGCCATTCATTAGCTGTTTCTTTTAACTTAGTGGAAACTTAAGCCTGGCTGTACACAAGCGGTCTGGAAAACACGAGGCTGCAGCTGATTCTGCTAAACGAGATTAAAGATTAAAGATTATTAGAGGTCCCATATGTGAAAGAGCATTGAGGGGACAGAGGGAAAACTAAAAGAAAAAGAATAATGTGATGCACAGATGTGGCAGGGAACAGACACTCATCCTCCTTGCGAGCCTATCAGATAACGCTAGCATGAAATACAGTGGGTGTTTGGTGTAAAAAGACGTGAAGCATGCGCAAATAAACCTAGCGTCAAGGATCTGGCTGCCATGCACGTGCACACAAGAAACAAGAAACAATTTTATATACTTCTGACTGAATGCATGTTTCTGTTACCGTGTTTAAGGTGCTGGTCTTTTCACCTGTTTGAATGGGTTTGTTTCTCACAAAGACGAGTCTATCCAAATAAACCCGTTGTTCTTTGTCATTGTCTACGTGCATCTGTCCACCAAAACCAGACATGGTGTACAAAGATTTAAGCAACTTCAAGTAGAACTGTGCCGAGCACGTGTGGATGGCATTATATATATATATATCATATATATATATAAGCACTTTAAACTTTTAAACACCCCTGTAATCTGTCTGTAGACTAGCTGTTTTTAACAAACTTAATCCTTACAAACGACGAGGCTTGTCTGGGATATCCTTGTCTAGACAGCCTGCTCGATGATGAACAGCTGGAGATTAACAGTCTTTTTAAGAGTAACGTCCCCTACAAAATAAACTCCTGAATGTGTTTTGGCACTTCCTGTGCACCCGTTGCCAGGACAGCATGGCAGTTACACCGTTAGTATAATGTACCTCTCTGTTCAGCGGAAATACTCGAAGTGGCATCATGACAACGCACAGTAGGCTCAGAAAAACGGTTAAATAAGACAGCTCAACAGTCGAAGATCTGCCGCAAATAGCTCACAAGACCTGCGCTTTATTTCCTTCACTTCCTACCAGATTCCCACACTGTACAAGAAAATCTGCTGTCTGGAGTTTGTAAATCTAAACAGCCGCAGGGCAATGTGTTCAAGCAGAGTTCCGCTTCTCACACTTTAGTTTCTACGTAATGAAGATCGCAAGGTGGAAGAAAGGAACTGAAACATTGTGCGTGCGTGCGTGCAAGCAGAAATCGGGAGTGGATTTCCCATGCCGACAACACAAATAGTGCTGCAGGATTGTTTATCCAAAGTGTTCCGTCTAAATATCAGACTGATGTGACGTACACAGTTTTTTTTTTTTTTTTACGCTGTAAACTGTGATGCTCAAGGGCGTTATGCATGCACTAATACTATGGGTGTTTTCCGGGACCATGTAGAAAGAAGTGGTCCAATTTCTTCGACTTGTATAAGCCAGACGTTTGGGTCAGTCACTCGAAAGACCTAGGCCCTTTTCTAAACATAAATCATCTACAGGGAAGACAGTCGATAATAAGCGCCTTTATGTATGTGCAAATCATACAAATGCTCATAACCTAGCAGCAAAAGGTTAGTTAATTACAGGCTTTGTCCGCCGTCCTTAAAAGGCTGGTTAACTGCTTACAGTGTTCGTGTTTCGAAAGGTTAGTAGATACACAACATCATGAACAGGAAGATACCCTTTGCAAATGGTAATTATTATCACCATTCAGACGTAGTGACTCGCCGTAGGTAGTCTGGTAATTCTGATTTATCCGAAAGGCTTTGTAGGGCGGCACCAGACCGCAAAGAGAATGTTTTCCACCACCTTAGTTACGATAACCTGTTTCACAGACGTTCGCAGCACTTTGCCGTGTCCGTTAAGACGCAAGCGTCATTGATGTCACGGCGTGCTTTTAGATACGCTACTCCTTGCTTCGTTTGTCTCCGATTCCTTCCGTCAGTCCATCTCGCACCTTATTTTGCAAAAATCACCGGAAAGGTGACACTCGTGTAGGGAAATCAAATTTTCAATCAGTAGATTGACGACACAAGCTTATACCCCATAATTTAAGCGACGATGTAAACTATAAAAAAGAAATTATGGAACCTATAAAAAGCAATTTCACGAAGACCTGTCAAAATGCCCGCGGATTAAATACATTTTTATTTTAAATATTTGCTGGGGGGGGGGGTTAGCTGACGAGCTCATGATAACGTACTCACTTGTATCTCATACCAACATGTTGGAATTTCACTTCTGCGAGTAGACCTACATGGACTGGAAAGTCTCTTTTTAAAAAAATTACCACGGCTTCACAAAGCAATTTATACTCAGACGCACAGACAAGCTCGATGTTTAGTTGGTTAAACACCAGAACTGTCACCAAAACATCAACACTGTATAGCGGTCTTCCGATGTAACCAACGTAAAATGTCAAACTCTTTGACAGGGGCACATCGCCAGTAGTAGCAAAGTACCGGTAGCAGTTCGCCACCGATGGGGGTCCAAAGTGCCCAACAATTGGGCTGAGCTACAGACCGGAAAAACATTAACCCTCAAGCCCCTGTGGCAAGCCTGCTGCCTAGGGCTCCACAGCCGTGGGTGTGCTTGCGTTTCCAGCCGATCACAAACGTCGGGTGACCCCATCATGCAGAAATAAAGTGCTAGGCCCAGTGCTAGGCCCAGGCTTGGGGTTACCCTTTCCCAGCTTCTTGCTAGATCTGAATACTGCCCACAGAAATGTTTGTGCTAATAGTGTTGCAGTTTCCTTGCTTTGCCCAGCGACAACTGCTCCGTGTGAATCAACCTTAATGTGTCCCGTCCCTAAACCCCATTTTGTTAGCGAAAACCTTTCTCACACGCCCGTTCTGTCAAAATGGTCTTATGATTCCCTACGAGTTCCATCAGATTTCCCTCTAGCACTTGACAGGCGACGTGCGCAGGAAAAAAGTATGTGCGCGTTTATTCGTAAGATCAAACGCATACTGCATGCTTTTCATAAGCCGTCAACTAAAAACAAATTCAATAAAAACAAGGGATGTGTTGCATTAATGTGCGTGTCTGCCACTTCGGTCACAAGAGCGGCTATAAGGCCAGATCGCTGTGTGCACGTGCATCCTACGTGCACCTTTACGTGCGCAGCAAAGATAGGACCGCCCACGGAAGTCGTGGGGTGGGTTGGATGAGCGTTCGTAGCTGCTCTTCCGGTCATAAGGGTGGTCGTAAGGCCCATTCGCCCTGTGTATTTTATGTGCACCTTTACGAACGAACAGGAGATAAGAACCCTAATGCAAGCCAGCCCTGAATAGTTACTTTATACACGCTCCTCTTCTCATGTCTATGAAGTGCATGGGGTTTTGTCTATTTTTGGCATGCGATACCAGCCAGAAGATACGTTGCCATACGATTGCCAAATCCGTCGGCCCATCAACTGTAGATTAATTCACATTCTGCCCTTGTGATAAATGGTGTTGCTGTCTGATAAAATGTACGATAATCGACGACTAATACAACTTCAACAATAAGAGGTGCTTGTTCCCCCCCCCCCGCCCCTCGGCCACCTGTACCTCGTCCTTCTGCTTTTCTTTTTCTTTCTCCTCGTAGCTCTCCTCCTGGAGCCAGGCGGCAGGACCTTCGCCTGTCGGGCGGTCGCGTGACATTAAATTGAACTGTGGCGGCTGATGACGTCAGGCACTGAGTGGGAGGACGCGCGTAAGGTCATGGCTTTGTTTGGTGTCCGTCTCCAGTCGAACTTCGATCACAGTCGAGACCGAGAACCACTTGTTTTTGTAGGCAGAACTTTGCTACCTGGCTGACTGGCCGACAAGTATCCAAAGTGTTAACTCAAGCCGCAGTCTTTCTGCCCCCGGCTCTTTAACGGTCGAGCGGAGTTCAGAGGTCCGCTGGCCTAGTCAGAGGTGGTACACGTACAGCACTCGCCACTTTATCAGATATTCGTTGAAAACCGTGACCAGTAATTGTGTGCACCGCGTCTGATGGGGGCAGAACGACCGGGGTTAGAATAGTAACACCGGATACTCTTCATCTACTCAGCTACGTAACAAAATTTCCCCTTCACAAACAAGTGGTTTTCGCCCTCGACTCTGCTCGGAACTGTTTTCAGTGGTTCGACAGACGACTTAAGGCACGAAAAGATATACAGTAGTCCCTTCCTAATACGACCTCTCCCCCTCCCCCGAACTACCTCCTCCTTGACGCGACCGAAAAATCTGTGACCGATAGTATTTCTTACACAAAAGTCATCTGTATTACGACTTACCCCCAGTTCAGTCTAACGACCGCATCGCCCCCCCCCCCCAAAGCTTCCTCCGTATACAAAAATACAATTGGATGTATTGTAGTTTTAATTTTATTATTTTAAGTTTAAATAAATGTCTGCACTTTAATACAGTCTTGGCTTTTCCAGTCTGTTTAAAAAACAGTATACATTTATGTACACGTTTACTGTAACAAATGCTGACAGTCACTGTAGTGTATGTTTCCTTACTACGACCAGCCCCAGTTAAGACTTTTTTTTTTGGGGGGGGGGGGTACATTTTTGGGGGTCGCAATAGGGAGGGTCTACTGTACCTGTATCCGGCGACAATCTCGGATAGTACAAGGCGGGATCTGCCAGTCTGTTGTATACGGTCCGCTGTCTTACGGCGATTGAGTAGTGCAAGCGGGCGACATCCCATCTCTTGTCGGCAGACTGCTGTACACGGACGAAGCGCTTGGTGAACTATGCCCCCGACAAAAGCATCAGACTCGGAATGTGAACGTCATTTCTGCACTTTCCTGCTTCTTTTTTTTCATCATAAGTTACATGGAACTTTGTCTCGAGGCAATGGGCTTTCGATCCCCGGCAAGCGAAAGATATTGTTACTTCGATTAGCTTCGCTGGACTGGTGTGAAATGGGACAGTCTGACGGATGTTGCAAAAAATTAAATACAAAACAGACAAAGCCACTCCGAAACAGGCACAGCTTCAGTTCCTGGGCCGTGTTGCATGAATGTTAGTACCCGCCCTTCCAGTCATGAGAGCGGTCCTAAGGAATGTTCCTTCTGTGTGTGTTTTACGTGCATATTTACGTATGGATACGAAAGCCTCTGCAAAAAAGACTCTCAGTGCATTGCACTGTTGCATCCTTTGTGTGATGTCGGTCCCTGGGCGGCAAGACCGGGGAGGTAAGGGTATCATCAGACTGCCGCAAACAGCGCTCGCCCGCCTTATCTGATAAGGTGCTAAGCGAGGCTTTGCCGCCGCCACTTCACCTGGAGAGAGCTGCCCCAGGTAAAGAGGTGGTGTCCATCCTATGGTTAAGCCTGTCGCCAAGGTGAGTTAAGACTCTGGATGTCAGGAAGGTCAGGCCAAAGATCGTTGCTTTAGAAGCCTCTTTGCTTAGGCTGGGAACTTGCACCTAAATTTCGCGGGTGGGGCGTGAGTTGTAGATTTATATTCAACTTCGACAGAACCACAAGAAAACAAGAACAGAAGGCTGTCAATAATGGCTACTGCTGAAAGGAATGAAACTCCAAGTTCGGTGTGTGGACGGACTGACGGACAGACAGGCCAAAAGACTGATGGCGAGAGAAAGGTGGGTGAGGAGGGAGGACGTAAAAGAAAGGGGAAGACAACCGTACAATTACTTTTAAAATGGTTTTATATACAAAATCGCGGGGACGTCTGAGTACGTGCGTGCGTACATGCGTGCGTGCGTGAGTGAGTGAGCGAGCGAGAGGACCTAAACAATAAAACTAAACTGTCAACTTTTACTACACGCATGGCTCACCTTATATGAACAAATGAAAAAGCCAAAGGGAAGAACGGAATGGCATGGATGCAAGCACGCAGGCAAACACACGAAACGCTAAAACGAGTCCAAAGAATGTGTTGGAGGTGGAGTGGGTAATCGGTGGCGGGGGGGGGGGGGAGCGAGAGCATGAGCGCGAGAGCGACAGCAGGGGTCACAGAGACAGGGTCAAGGATCCTCCGCGGCCTTTTATTCAGGCTTTAAATAAATAAGTGTGCCAGCATTGTCTCCGAGGTGAACGTGCCGCGAAGTCTCAGCAACCGACAGCGCGCTGTTAGACCGGTTAGCGAGGTGGGACGCAGAGGGGGAGACCTCAGTGATCCGAAGAACTTTCAATCAAAGTTCGGTGGCAGAGAACGGAGGATGAACCAAGTGCGTGCCCACACTGAGAAGCCGCTCTGGCGACCGGAGGTATCTCCCCAAACGCGGATCGAAGACTGGAAATAGCGCCCCGTCAGGACCAAGCAGATCCCGCGAGTTAATGAAGATCGTGTCTCCAGCGCGCGCGGAGCCCTCCGTGTGACAGATCATTACAAGGGCACATTTGGCCATCGATACTGTCTGCTTCAGCTTTTAATTTCCTTAGAACTGTCACCACTGACCTCGGGCGTCCTGTATGCTCTAGTGATATTACGGAGTCTGTACTGAGGATATATTTGGGCAAATAATAACAACAATTGTTCTACACAGATGTGTCAGCAGACAGACGGAGGAATCAAGAGATGAATAAATTAAGGAGAGAAAAATTACAAGGAGGGAGGGAGAAGGGGGAAAGAGAGAACTACAGGAGAGAGATGTGTGTTTACGGTCATCCATCGACAAAGAATGTAGGCGCCCAGAAAGTATTAAGAGAATATGCCGCTCTCAGTGAAGACAATATGTGCTTAAGACGAGATCTCAACGAATGAACTCGCAGTCTAGCTGCCGACAAAACCACTTTACGCTGTTCCACCGACCCCAGCAGGAAGATAGGGTGTAGGGGGGGGGGGGGAGAGGCATGCCGAACTGCTGCGAAACCAAATGGCTTCAAAACTGCGCTTCAAAGAACTAGCCCGCCTGTAAAACCTCCAAAAGAAGTTTTCTTTGGGTTTTAACGGGAACGTGCCGAATGACCGGAATGGAACATACACATAAATGCTTCCACCCTCTCGCTAAAACTGGCTGTGCCACTTCTAAACCAACCCTGACCATGCCAGCTGGACGGCGAAATCATATCTAATCATTTAACGGACAGTGACGCACGAAATATTCGAAGTTAAAAAAAATCTTATTAAAGTAGTAACTTTGGCAAAAAATAAAACACCCCTACTGTAATTTGGAGGAAATATTCAATATTTGTAAAATACTATTCCTCTCACCTTTGCAATCAACCAACTTTGTTTTTTTGTTTCTCATATGTCAGGCTCGTCTTTGAAATTTCTGTAACTAGGGGAGTCTGAAGCGATGCTGCAGAAAGCAGTAATAAAATTCTGACACTGCCTCAGACATGGTCTTTGCTGGGGCTCGAAGCGAGGGTAATGTAAAAATCCACCAGCTTCGAGCCAGCCTCCAAAGGGATATGAAAGCAGGCTGGCTAGATTTAGTCTGGTCAGCAGTGCTTCGTGAACTCAGCGCTGTGTCGAAATTTGTTGACCTCTTTCGCAAAGAGGGTAGAGATCGGATATTTTATTCGTTTTTAATGAAGCTGGGAGTATGCAACAACGTTTCCTTATTATAAACACCAGACTTTATATGTGACGCCATAGCGTCTTAATAGGAGGAGTAGACAATTAAGCAGAACTTAGTGGTCTAATTAGCCGTACTGCACGCGTCTTACAATGAGATTAAGCACACCTGGTCTAGACATTTTGATTTGCTGACTAATCATTTTGCAGCATCACGTAAAAGACATGTGCATTTCCATCCTTCTGATGTTTTAAAGGATTTTTTCCCGTTCAAAAAAATCTTTTTCATCTTGCAATTTTTCACATCGCTGTTTGATACTGGCTCGTTGGAACCAAAGACACTTTAAAACTGAAGAAGACACCTCGCAGGATGTTACTGTGCCTACCATGTGACTAACCTGAAAGTGCCCAGGTATTTGTCACCACCTTGGCTTGAACAAATGCTCGTCAAAGGGGCTTTCAAAATGGGGTTGCACTGACTTACAGCTTGCTACTATACCACTCATGTGTGTGGAGTTACTGAAGTCTGGGAATCGTCCTTCGTCAAAAGGGGGGGGGGGGAAGAAAAAGAAAAAATCCAAAACACTATAGTTGCAAGTGCAGCTGCACAGTCTGCACATCACACACTGACACACTTGTGTTCAACAGTAACTTGGCCGTGAATATAATTCTGGCTTGCAATGTGTCATTGTCAGCATAAATCTTCATGCTAATATATTTTGTGCAGTCAACCGTGGTATGGAAAAAAATCTAAACAGTTCAGAAGGCAAACTTCACGACAGATCTTTTTTTGGTCGATGATTCCATACTACAGTGAGACTTTACAAAGTGTCTACCGCAACAGTTGGGCACTGTTAATGCTCGAGCACACGCGAGTGTTGCCGCTCACTGAAAGGCTCAATGGCTCTCTCTCACACACGAAGGCAGACAGACGTAAATGCACTGCTCTTCACGGGAAGCGGACGGCCGATTGCGGGGGTAGACCGCCGGCCTCCGAATCCGTGACTCTGGTGCGAGGCTCGTGCGGCACATCCCACTTCCCCATCTTCACCTACCTAGAAATGGGTACCTGACCCGTGTGTCAGAGTGTCAGAGAAGGTAAGGAAGTGCGGGCGAGGAGATGGGCGCTGCCCCTTAGGATACTGGCCTAGAGAAAAATAGGGGTCTCATACAACCCCGATCCCCTACGACCTTAAGGTCACGGGACAACCTTTACACCACATCGTTGCAAAAGACCCTCTAGGCAGGTAGGAAGGCAAGGTGACGGAGGGCAAGACAAAAAGTACAGACAGACCTCAGCTAGACGGACGGCCAGACAGAAAGAAATGCAAGGCACACAGCCGACAGACACATACAGTTGACGGCAGAATCCGTAGACAGTCAACGGACGGGCGGACAGACAGACAGGCAGACAGACAGACACATACAGTTGACGGCAGAATCCGTAGACAGTCAACGGACGGGCGGACAGACAGGCAGACAGACAGACACATACAGTTGACGGCAGAATCCGTAGACAGTCAACGGACGGGCGAACAGACAGACAGGCAGACAGACAGCCACATACAGTTGACGGCAGAATCCGTAGACAGTCAACGGACGGACGGACAGGCAGACAGACAGACACATACAGTTGACGGCAGAATCCGTAGACAGTCAACGGACGGGCGGACAGACAGGCAGGCAAAGATACAGACAACAGGCTTAGACTAACAGCTAACGAACAGACTGACAGACTAAGACTAGGTATACAACTAAGTGACGGAACACACAGACGGACAGACTGCGTAAAAAAAATAGACTAACAGTAACGGAGAGACCGTGAGACGAAGTCTAGTCAAACTCGGATACATCTGTCCATGAGGCAGAAGCTGACACAACGGAAGAAAGGACAGCCAGGGAGTCTGTACAGAAGGCACACGACACGCCAGTAGGACGACTAGAAAGACAGGTTGGTTGGCTGGTTGGTTGGTTGGTTATTGATTGCTTAACGCCCCGCCGTATCAGGACGGTGGAATATAGGGGGATGAGGTCCTATTACTAAGCTTTGCACTGAAAGAACCACCAGAATGATAGCTGCAGTAAGATGAAGATGGCCAGTGCGCAGACAGTTTAATGTGCGGGGAGATGGCCAAATGGAGTTTGCACAATATATAACCCCAGGAAATAATCCTTGGCCACACCTGGATTCGAACCAGCAACCTTCCATTGGTAGTCCGCAACTCTACCAACTGAGCTATCCAGTCCCCTAAGAAAGAAAGACGGACGGACGCACGGAAGGAAGGACAGACTGGCAGACAGACATGCATACTGACGGACGGGCAGCAAATAGATTGACAAACAGACAGACAGACAGACAGGCAGGCAGACGGGCTGGGAGAGAAACAGACACTGACCTTTCTTCAAGCACTTCGCCTCGCACTCCTCCTCGGTAGCGAAGCGGTTGTCGTTGCCTTTGCATCCTCCGTACCAGAACCGCCGGCACTTGCTGTCCTGGGGATTGAAGTGCCACTTGATGGTGTAGTCTGCGCACGGGCCGCCGTCGGACTCCAGGAGACACGCATCTGCAGACCCAGCAACAACAGCACCAGAGTCGTCGGCGTGTACATCCGTTTCGTCACGCTTAACGTAACAAGCCCGAATGCAGTTGGTCATCGTGTCAAACCTGTTCGCGTTGCCCTCGCAGCTGCTGTAATAAAACCTTCGACAGTGCCCTAAACGTTTGTCGAAAAAATACTTTACTTGCCAGGTCGAGCAAGGGCCGGCGTCTGACGGCAGGCTGCACATGGAAAGCGACAGCATCATCGGTACTATTGCTTCGGCCATTTTGTTCCTTTCTCTCCTCAACGCTGTGTTCCAAATCTAAATTTCTTTTACTGACAAGGGAAAAGTGTAGATATTACTTCGCAGGCGGCTAGGTTCCAACCGCACACCGTCGTACTTCCAACATAGAATGCATCACAAAACTCCTACGGACTTGAATAGACACGAGCACTGATTCACAAGCCCACACTGAATAGAAAAGACATCCTCAAATAGCCAAACACCTTCTAATACCTGCCTGCGATAGTTTGGCACGCGGCAAGACTAATGCGTATTTTATGCACAAATATAATCAGAAGCACCCGCCGTTCGTATATTCCATCGAATACAGGTGTGACACGGCTTTCACAGGAGTCGCACATGGGACGAGAAACGCACAGCCGAAACGGCCACGATGGTTTAATATTTTCAAAACCTTTAACTCTTCGCCGGCCGTGCGTGGGAAACCCCTTTTATATATCCCACGCCTTTGCGGTTGATTTCCGAAGCACTAGTGTATCATCGATGGGGTTAGCCTCACGCTACCGCCGGCCGTACATCAGTCTGCGGTCGGCGAAAGTGTAGGTGGCACAACGCCGTGTCTCTGTGCCGAGGGCCTGACCGCCCGAGCGCACGCCATGCATTCAGCCTGCCGTTAGACTGTAGCCCGCTGTACTGTCTGAGCTCTCGTTGCGAACAGGCCTTTCTTAGTTCAAGGCAGTGTTACTATGTTTTTCTCTGCTTACTCTGTCCTCCTCAATTTTCCTCTGCTTACTCTGTTCTCTTCCATTTCTCTTCCTCCCTGTCTTCGCCACCCCTGTTTTTAGTTTCTCTGCTTGTGCGCGTGCGTGGCTGTGTCTTCGTACATGCGTGCGTGTGCGCGTGAGTTTCTGTAATACATGCATCTAATCTCTTACTCCTTAGAACAATTGAGTGTGAGGAGGTTTTAACTTGGGATCAAACGTACGTAGGTCATGGGTGGAAAATGTGCAAAACATAAATCAGTAATTGCATAGTGTAGTTTCTGAGGCTTTTATGATAATTTAAACCGTTTGTCCGTCTGTCGGGCTGTCTGTTCACCTCCTTTCCCTTTCCCGCCTCGCCTGTCATCTTTCATTCACATATACTTATGTATCTACATATCTGCCTATCCAAAACAGAACGTTCTGACCCACCCCAGTTTAAGGAGAGGGGGAAAAAAGCATCAAAGGACAGCCGCGGACCCTCGGACCAGAGCTACCTGCCGCTCGTCCCCGCCAGCGGTTCTGCCATCCCGCCGACGACTGATCTAGTTTCGGCGAGCTGAAAGCATTATCCTGCATCCATCATGCCCGCACGAAATCTGAAGCTCTTGCACTGTCGCTCGATCAACACGTACCGGCGCCGCACACCTTGAGAATTGAAGTGCCTGTTTACACCTGTCCGTACCTCATGATGAAACGGCTGTCTCCTCAAGGGTACGAAATCTGAGAAGACATCAAATCAGGGTTCAAGCGAGGTAAGGGAGGTGGGGGAACAAATCCCCAACAACTTCTTCGGTGAAAATCGGAAGTAGAAGAAGAAAAGTAACCAAAAAGACAAGAAATGCTCAACTCCAGGCTTCACAATATAATCCGAATGATAAGTCCCACAAAGCAGAAACGGTTAGGATCTTAAGCCATGCCTACACCTATTTTAAAAACACGCGAGCACGTTTCGAAACAATACGCGCCAGCTGCGGTAAAACACGTTTAGCTGATGCTAGTGGTGGTGTTGCTGACGCGTGCATCAGTCGCACATCCAGCGTGTGACCCATCACTCGACCAACTGCTTCCTTGTCGATGTTGCCTCTAGTATCACCATCATATCCTAAGCAACTGTCGCCGCCTTGGGAGAACACAAACGTCAAAATTCATCGATCTCGCAATCTCTCACTGTGGCAACAAACGATACGAAAACCCGCTGAGGCAAATGTCACAACAACAATTTCGACATTTTTAATAACCGACACGAGTTTCCGTGGTCTGTAGAGGCAAACCATTAGTCTGTCTTAATTTTCCTAGACACCCTCACCTTGTGCAAAAATTGTTCTTTATTGATGGAGGCAACCCCCTTTTTTCTTTTGTCCGATTTCGCTTTGAGAGCAGTCAAGTGTTAAAAACAGCTAAAAGAGTAAAGGCTATATGCCAAGGTAGAAGTTTCACCTGCTCGTTTGACGCGGGCCGTCGAAACAGGTAAAGTCAAGAGTCAACGCTCTTTGGGTAGAAGATGACTTTGTAGGGAATAAAACAGCTTGTAAAGTTTATAAAACGGATCGTGTGGCAATGTCTTAAGACAGCCAAGACTAGTGATCGAAGAGAAACCCCATCACGATGCGCCAAAACACCTCTCTGTTTACGGTCCGATCACTGGTACAGCGGGGTCGCAAAGAATGGCAAGAGGTCAAAGATCTGTGCGTGAATTCATCACTCGTCCTTTTTTCCTTTCTGGACGCAGTAGTTCTAGCTGTTATTTTGTGTGCGTGCGTGCGTGCGTGCGTGCGTGCGTGCGTGCGTGCGTGCGTGCGCGCGCATGTACATATGTATTGTTCTATATGGTATTGTATCTCAAAGAAGACTTCTACATGACCCTCTGGGGTCAAGAAGAAACTTAATAAAATCTTGAAAATCTTGTCTTACAAGCTGGGAAATGCAAATTAAATACAGATACTATAAACCCAAAGAAAAGCTAAAGCATTCAAATTTAGAACAGAAAGGCTTCATTTTATTTACTAGCGAACGCACTAAAACAAAACCAAAAAAAAACTTTCAGAACGACACTAGCTTTCTGATTTCGTCCGCTTGCAGACTTGAATCTCTGCATTCCTGTGGGGCACACAGAAACCTGCACCCAAGGCGTTTTAATTCTAACGCTGGGAACATACAGTGCCTGATAGACGGTGGTTTGTCTCGACTGTTTTAGAACTCCGTGCAGAGTGTGCAGGAGACCTTACCTGCCTTGGTGTGCAAACAAGGCTGACAGAAACAACACTTAGAACGAGACTTCATCTTTACCCCCCCCCCCAAACCTACTTCTCCCATCCCCCAAAACAGTCAACAAGCAAAAAGAATTTCACGAAATACTGGAAATCGTGTTCACCTCGGAACTACACAGCACTCTCATTAATCAGGGAAGTGCCGTGTAAGGTCATGTGAGGTCTCCATATACCGAAATATTTGTCACTGCAGCGTTATGTAACTTGTCGCAACTCTGCAAATTCTGCACATTTGTAACAACGACACGTCTTGGATGTAACCTTCCTGTCTTCTGTAGAACGCTTTCTCTACACCCTACTCCGCTCAGCTACGCGGGAGTGGATGGGGTGGGGAAGAAATCACTGAAAACTGGCCAAAAAATGTTTGAAATTTATGGTATGCAAAATATACTTCGTCGGAGGTTCGTTTGTCTGGCATTTTACGCGGGGTCATGGCGCGGCAAAGCGGCCACTATTCCCGAAAACAGGTTGGGGTACAGGAAAAAAAAATACGTGTGCCGCAGTAGAGATCTAATCCAGCGATCCCCGATTCTCACCATCGTTATGCTAAGTACTTCGTCGTCAAAGCGGCGAATGAAAACAAGCAAACGAGAAGAGGCGAAGAAACAAGAGGTGGAAGGAAGGTAAAAAAAAAAAAATGAATAATGAATGAACTCGAGAAAAAAAAGCTCTTTGGAGTTGCGTCCCTTGCAAATGACGCAGCACGATGTTCACAGAGGTCCGTCTAGTCTGGTCGGGGATGGATAATGGACTGGGAAATGAAACACTTCGGGCCACACAAACCGCCCATGTATAAAAGGAAAATGAACACATGTTTACGACGCTGTTAAACCGGAAGGAGGAAGGCAGGTGGAAGCAAACAGGCAAACGAACAGGGAGACTACTCCTGAAGCACAAGCTCCAGAGACTTGATCCAGTTATTTATTTTACGAACCCCGTCGTCATCACTAGAGAGTTTGTCTGAACCTCTGTCCATGAAAACGAGATCGGAAGGGCCTGGGTGACAGGTCCTCAGGATGGCTTCCGAGGGCAGCCCGCAGTTAAGGTCGAGGCACCGATCTTTTCACGCGCTCCGCATCATGTCGTGCACATCCGTTTTCACTCGTCTGGCTCCCTGCGCTCGCACACAATGGTCGAGTCCACGCCCTGCGATTCAGAATAATGCCTCCTGCCACTGCTGTGGACCCTCCCAGTCCAAGCCAGCCAAGCAGACAACTATAGGGATTTAAAAAAGAAATATACCCCCCTGCGTCAAACTTCTGGCAAACACTCTAAACTCCCCCACAACAATGCTGTGGTTGTGGACGCTTTTCCGTTTCAAGTTCTGATAGACACTCCCGTCACTGCCCCCCCCCCCCCCCCCC
>SMGT01012921.1:0-35390 GCA_004794575.1 Lanistes nyassanus | reverse complement strand
CACACACAATGAAGTAGAACGGAAATAACGAAGGTGAGGTACGGGACAACCAGAACAAAGATGGATAGGAGGACAAAGAAAAAACAATAGCAACAACAACAATGGCAGCAACAACAAAAACAACAATGGAGAGTGTATGTGGCCATCTCTATGTAGAAGCTGTTACCGACCGACATCTTCAGGGTGACAGTCTTGAAGCATTTTGATGGTCTACGATGTGATTTGTATGAAAGTTGTGTGAACAGTAAGTATATCATGACTGTCAGCTGCAACCTGACCGAATCCACTGCGAACATCTTCAGTCCGTTCCACGACTGGCTTTTCAAAATCCGCAATGTCAATGATTCAGCATTACCTCTGAATGTTTAACACTCAGCTTTTGTCAGATCCCTCCTCCTGCAGTTCTCTTAGGCATCGCAACTTCATTTCGTGTAGTTGGTCAATCGGTTGGGTTGATTGGTTGACAGGGAACCTGCTTCAACCTTGCGGTGATTCCATACTACGGAGGAGGGGGCACAGGGTCCTAATGCTAGACTAAGCACTAACTACCAAACTGATAGTTTAACTAAGATGATCAGTAATGAAAAGCAGGTCAATGTTTGGGGATGGCTTCACTCTAGGATATAATCCTTGGCCACTCCTGAATTCGACCCCCCAACCTTTGATTCGAAAATCCATGACTCTAGCACACAGCTGTCTAGGTCCCTAGATTATCTAGATTATTTTAGAAGAGGTCGTGAGAGAGAAACAGAGACAGACAGAGAGAGAGAGACAGACAGAGAGATGGGGTCGGGGGGGGGGAGAGAAGGAGAGATTTTACCATGCACTGACACAAAGAAGAGCTATTTCTATAAACGGTGTCATATGAAGAATGTCAACATAGTCTAAAGGAAAACCTTCAAACATTACCTTGACTTCCTAATAACTTTCAAAGGAAAACCAAGGCATATGAAAACAAGGTGGTCATGGAAGTGACGAAAACCATAGACGCCCAAGATGGTTCGGAAACACCCCTCCACAAAGAACCGATCTATCTCCCCATACCGTGACCATAAAATACGTCACAGATCATGTCTTTCTTTTGATGAGGCGAACAGTGAAAACGTTACAGGTTAGCGTTCCACCCACCTGCGCCCTTTCTGATGACTCAAACGTACACGAAACGTCACGGATCATGTCCAACTCGAGAAGGCTCGGGGTCAGGGCCGCGCCTGCTGATAACATGGCCGCTTGGCGATCGTAAATTACTTGTTATCATTCTGGTTAGAAAGGGGCAAGCTTTTCGCACCCTCGTCTGTTGTCCTTGCATTCTCACCTCCTGGGTAGCTTTTTGTGCAAAGTGCAAATGTGATTTTTTTAAAAATGTATGAGCGCATTCATTGTCTTTCGAGATAGCTTGTATAAAAGTTTCTTTGCATCGCCTGCAAGACAGGAGAATTTTGTCTACTAGTTCCGGTAAAAATAAAGGAGGGGAACTTACAGTCTTTTCGAGCCCGAAGGCTTGTTTTAGCAGACACGTGCACTCGCACGTGCACCAGGGTTTGGTTCGCTCGCTAAGCGCCAGTTGTGGGTGAGAAATGACGTCTTGATGATTGCTGTGACAACGGCACGAGACTGTTAAGTTAGAAGGAAAGGGGTGGGTGTCTCGTGCATTCGTATGCTAAACCTTGCCTTTTTTCCCTCTCACAGTTGTCATATTAAGCAATACAAATTCACGACAGTATCCTGCTAACGATAAGTAACAGTAGCAGCAAAGAACGCAGCATATGGTAACACCAATGAAAACTTTCTTTATAGCTGACTGTTGTGATTTTTCCGGCGTCTAGTTGCCTACCCAATCAGGAGGTAGAGCAAATTGTTACAGCCGACCCAATTGGCTCGACAAAACAGCCAGGAGAGACCGCGCGGTGGAGTGGGGAAGGTAGCCGGCTGCGAGGTGGGGGCGAATAACACTCCGGGCTACAGCCTTCCACCTAGAACGGGTAGAAAGCCCATTCGCGTTTTTCTGGCAAGTCCGCGCTCAGGGCTATATAGGCGCCCGACCGCAAATGTTAAGGGCCGAAATGTGAAATGCCGATTGCCGAGTTGCCGATTGCCGTATGCCGATTACCGTATGCTGAAGGACGAAGGTATTACAGACAAGTACAGGCATTATCCTCGACGTGGACTGAGAACCAGCAGTGCTTCTGCAACAGGGGTGACTCTTACCTGTCAGGAAAGGAACTCGGGCATTTTGGACCGGTGTTGAGAGTGTGGAACTGAGAGACGTGGCGTCTGCGGTATTCCTATCCAGCATCGTGAACGTGAGTGTACGAACGGTGTAGGAAAAGTAAGACACGGTCGTAACTCGGTTATTTCCTGTGATCGTCGGTCGATCTTATTGGTTACTAAGACGTCGGCGCGACAGCTTCTTCTGAGAAGTTTTAGTTCAGAGAAAATACGG
The DNA here is from genome assembly GCA_004794575.1 of Lanistes nyassanus. Lineage (NCBI taxonomy): Eukaryota > Metazoa > Mollusca > Gastropoda > Architaenioglossa > Ampullariidae > Lanistes > Lanistes nyassanus. The sequence continues at coordinate 32,947 of SMGT01012921.1, read as the reverse complement.
TTCTTTGTGTGTACTGATTTGCAGTATCGGTACGGTAATGTTCATAACCCGGTAAATTACGAGTGCGTGCAGATACGTGTAGCGTCACTGGGATGAATATATGCGAGTGAGAGTGATTGTTCTACATATGTCAGATGTATATTGGAGCATCATTCCTGGTGTAGTGAAATATTCTGTTGTAACTGTAAATAAATAGAGTAGTGTATTATCGCTGCCCTCTTTTATTAAGTTGTGCGCGTGACAAGCAAGGGGGTGGGGGCTTGAGCCGATTGGAAAGTGATTAAATTAGACAGCGATTACAGTGTTAGTTTCCCCCTTCTTGACACATTTTTTTTATGTTGTGATAACTCTAGTCAACGAGCAGACGAGTAAAACACATAAGCGCCATACCCCTAGACACGACAGAGACAATACCGCGACACTGACGTATTTGTTTGGTACGGGAAGTTCAGTTTTATTAAAAGAAACTGTTCTCACTGTGCCATAAGAAACAAAATATGAACATGGAATTCTTTTGGCTCTGATATAGAACACATTCCTTTCAAAGAGCAAAGCGTTCCATTTTCACCGTAATCACAAATCTTCAACAGAAGACCTCCTCGTTCCCCAGGCAAATAACCAACAGCTGGCATTTGCGAGAATATGGAGTTCGTGGACGTGACGAGACCTTGCGTAATGAACGCGAAATGGACAAGGGTGGGGTAGTTACGAGGGGAGAGAAAGATACAGTGCATAACGAATTTCGGCAGTAAATTGTTCACGACGGTGCAGAAAGGAAAGAAGCTGCCCCCATCGGAAATTTCTTCATCCCGAAGGCGTCAGACAGATTCTGTTGCTGTTTTCAATTTGCGCTCGCGTTCGCATATACAAGGTGTCGGAGTTCGCCTTTTTAACGGTTACCAACGGTTCAGAAAATGTCTAAGCAAAACAGAGTTCGGGTTCCATTTATTTTTCCCCCATGTCTGTCTGTGGGGCTGCCTTCTGTCTTTCTATTAGTTTTTAAAGCACAGATCTAAAATGCCCAGCTACACGATATTATAACGAAATACAGGCAAATTAAGATTATTATTAAGAAATTATTTCGAAAAAAACCCTGATTGTCAGTCTACTACCGTTGTTGCCGTCACCACCACCACATCTAAAAAGAAAATCGTTAATTATATTACAAATTATTATATTTTTAAAAAGTTTACTAATGAAATCGGTGAAGGCATGGGAACATTTTGAACAGAAATGCCCCCTAATGACAAGTTGAAATACGTCTAGGATATACCAGCGTTCATGCAGCCCGCCCCAGCGCCTAGGTTCCTCCCGTCACGCACTGATTGGGGGCCACACCGACTCTCGGTCGCTGATGGCGCAGGTTGCACAACACCAGAAGACGTTGTGGTTCTGAAATCTGTTTTGCCTCAATGTCGTAAGGCAGATCTGGCATTACTCGTTCTGGGTTATTCGTCGGGTGGAGAGAGGGATGGTTCCAGAGTAATCTCTTACCAGGATTAATCTCCTTTTTCACAGGTGTTCTGCAGCACTGAGTGTATCTCTTCCCGTCCCTCGCGGCACTGCGTCCACTTGTCTGAGTGCTCTATAGCGCGTCAAAACGTTTCTTCCAAACGGCGTGATATAAAACTTTGCACCTTCTCTCTTGTATATAACCAACACGCTTGATTACCTTGAGCCAGTTCTGGCACGGCCTCTGTACCCAAAGCTCTGGTTTTCAAGATTTCTTAAGGCAACAACGCTCAATATGACCTGAATCACCATGAAGCAATAATTCAAAACACCTCCCGCCCCTCCCAGAAAAGCAAGCGCTGGAGTAATGTACAGCGTCTGAACAAGAACTTGCATTTCCCAGAGAAAAGTGTGCTGGAGATCTACATAGGTAGTGTGTATATATACATATATTGCTCTATTATTGCCCGACGCTGTCCTTCCAGGGTAAGTTTCTGCATATATAAAAATATAAACATTCATAAGATAAAATGAAGCCATTACGCAGCTTTCAGTTGATTAATATAAGCAGTTTTAATATTTTAGATTTGCACTGATTCATTTTTTTTTTTAAAAAAACGCCAGATAGGAAGGATAACCGCATGGTGTCAACGTATTTGTGATTAAAAATTATGAGGCAAGATCTGGGAAAATCTTTTTAAATGATCACGGCAAGAAAAGAAGACAAACACAACAAAGAAAGATACCTGAAGGCTCACTGTGCGATAAGGGGAAGAAAAAACAAGCACATCTATAACGCTACTCAGAAAGTTCATCCACTGAACCCCAGAGGGGGCATGCAAGTCATGCCCTGCCGGCGAAATGTCACCCCCTACAAACAAACCTTTGCCATGTGGCCCACCCTTTCCCCTGCCTCCTGCCCACCTGTAAGGTTACTGAGCATTCCTTCAATTCCCCGCCTCTCTTTTTCGTTTCAGCATTCCGTCTGCTTCCTGTTTCTGTTCGCAGCCATTAGGTTTAATACCCTGCCCCGAGATCCGCCCGTTCACCATCTTTAAGTAAACTGAAGTTCCTAAAAGAAATGCCTTCAGCTTCGTCTCAAGATTCACGGAAATAATGGGACGTGCGAGGGAATGTAAGCCTGGCCACATGTCATTCTATGTGATTTCTCTCAAGGGATAGGTAAACAATAGCGCATTCTCTTCCTTACATACAGCGCCTCCTGTGGCTGAAGAGCTACAGCACCCATACCAAAAATAGAGCTCATTTTGCATGTCTGTTTGTTTGCATGTACGCGCGCTATGTTATACCATTTTACATTATCATAAGCCTATGAGAAGTCAACCATAAAGGTTTTACTAGAATCTAACTAAGTTTTACTAAAAACTCAATCGAGAGTAATGATCTAATGTTTTAGTTTACACGTTATGCCAGTAGGCAAGTTGAACGTGGTTTAATGCAGCCAAGACTTTAAACTCCTCTTTAGCCTGTGTCATGTTCATTCCTGCCCTGTGCGGCATCATTCACAGTCCAGGTACGTTCATTTATATCATGCAGCCAAGACTTTAGACTTCCTGCAACCATCTTTAGCCTTTCTCTTGTTCATTCCTGCAATGTGCGGCATCGTTCACAGTCCAAGTACGTTCAACCCGGTAAGTCTCTGGGAATTAGTCTCTAACACTACTTCATAAAATTAGTATTTCCTCATTCCTAAAAGTGCTACTGCTTCTCTGGATTTTCTTCTATAATTCTTTATTTCTCGCATTTATATACTTCCTTATTGTAGTTCATATTCTATAGTCTTACTATCCAGTGCTCGCATGTAAAATCGAAATTTCTAGCTTCTCTCTCTAGCAAACTCTGAAGTTTAAATTAGTCTAGCATTTATGAACTCTCCTTCATCCAAAAGCGAAATTCAGAACCGACAACGCAGCACAGCTGTTCTACATTATGTGGTGGAAACCGTACATTTAAGGGTAGAAAAAACTTCTCGCATTAAACTGTGAATCGAGCCCCGACGTTTACATACAGGTCCTGAACAAACATCGGGAAGCCTGCAAGCCCATGGTTTTAATATTCCCACGCTACAAGTGTCCGAAGGTTTGCAACGACCTATTGCTATAGCCTCGCATAGCACTATTATGCACAGCTCAGAGCGGGTCGGACAGGCTGTTATAAAAACAGACACAAAGCACAGAAACCAGGACTGTGGAGGGTTTCACGAGAACAAAACGCAGTAACAGATATCCCTAACAGCGTAAGACGCGCTGGCATTCTCAGCCTCCACAGCAGGACATCCGCTTCAAGACAAAAGCAGGTGCCGCACACAAGAACCGGTCCAGACAGAAGCGTGTGGGCGCCTATGATAAGAAATGAGAGAAAATAGATTACGAACATGAAAGACGCTATTCATTTGCGTTGGTTCGTTTTACTGGTCTACCGCAGGAAAAAAAAGCTTTCTTCAGCAATGTAGACAACCCATATGGGGTTGAGGAACAAACCTGTTCTGCTGTCAAAGTAAACCAGAGGAAAATTAGGCTTGCGTGCAGCCTGTCACGTTAATTCCACGCAGACGGCTGGAATTGGTCGTCTGACATTGGTCACGATGCGGCAAATGTATACAGTTAAAGTATTTATGGCCAGGCGTCCAGTCTACGCTGTGCTGGCCGCGGGCTGGATCAAAGTGGGAAGTACTTTACCAACCAGTGCTTCGGCACAAACAGGAAAATTTCCCGAAGGTCAAGAAGGGACCTAGGCAAGAGACTTGACAGGCGAGAGTGAACAAGTGCTAGCCTCGCGGCGAATGCTGCTGCTATCATAGCTAGCCATGCTCTCGAATCAAGTCAACGATGCTGCAATTATTGGGGTTAACGCGATACCGGGAGCGATCTCCTCAGGTCGGTGCTTCAGATAAGCTGCTGCAGCAGCTTAAAGCAGGTGTACACCTGAAGTAATGACAGCGAAGCCTCGGGCTTGAAGTCTGCCTCTAGCGCAAGCTCGCATGCACAGATTGACCCACCCAGGCAGACGCACATGCAATGTCCACTCTATCTCTTTCTCTGATTTGCACACAGACACGCAAACAAAGGTTCACACACAGACATGCTGTGAAAGAAACGGGGTGAGAAGAGAGCCGAACAAACACAGACTGAGACACGGTTGCTGCAAAAAATATCTCTGTGCTAAAATCGAGACAGCTGTCATGTAAATGTCTCTAGAAAGATCGAAAAAAGAAAGAAGGAAGGAAGAATAATGAACGGAGAGACGGACAGACAGAAAGACAGGGAGCTGCTTTTTAAAGCTACGGCGTAAAACAGAGAGACAAAATGGGCTTTCTTAACCGGAAACATTGCATCAACTGTTCGCGGAAAAGATCTGATTGGTTGCTTCTGACAAGTGTCAAGAACTCTTCGACGAACTTCGATCGAGTGTGCGCGGTTAAGCAAGACCATTACTGAAATTTCTTTACGCAAAACAGCTAGACAGACCCGACACAGAGTAACTCAAGTTACTACCTAAAGTAGGGTGTGGAGTTATCCTTTCTCTTGTAGTCTTTCTATCCCGCTCCTTCTCATTTGTGTGTGTGGGAGGGGGGAGGGGAGGGAGTGAGGGATATTGCATACAACTGGCTGACGCAGATACTTGTCAAGTCTCCACACACGTTGCTTGGCCACCAGTTTCACGAACAGTCCGGAACAGATCCACATATAACGAGAAACGAAACAGGTTGGTTCCAGATGCACTCGACGTCCATCTAAATACCCCATCAGCTCTTACCACACGAAGGAAACACAATCTCGCCTTATTCCCTTTGAGACCCGCGCGATAAATCCCACTCCTCCATGATCTATCCGATTTCCTTTTTTTTTTTTTTTGGTTGGTCCAGATGACCACAGTAAGGGAGGACGCAGACTGACTGGCTATCGAGATGCGCGGTTCCTTCGTCACGTGCACGTATATCAGACGGAAGCTATTCATTAAGAACGAGATCAGCCATCGGATTTCAAACGCCGTCATCGGACAGAAGAAATAAAAGCGGCCTGCTGGCAGTGATGAAAACAGCAGCTGTGGAGTATCAAGGCCGTAAAACCTCCTTGTGCAACGCGCTATACAATTACCGACTTGGCAGCAGAACAACGACAGAGTTTTTATTTTCTCCCCAACCTTCAACTCCTGGTTTCTTGGCGCCATTAGGGAAAGTCTAGAATCTGAGGCATATATATATATACATTTTTTTTCAATTAGGGGCGCTTCATTTTATTGGCGTCTAACCTATGTCCAAACTTTTGCATGTGTGGCTGATGTACAGGTGCTGGCCGTCTGTTGTCTATAAATTGTGTCCAAAAAACTTCCACGAAATATCCACAACCGTCGTATCATGCGATTTCAAGGCCCTTTTTCTAAGTTCTCGAGTTTCAAAGTGCTTTGTCAAGGCAGGAGCAAGCTAGGTCGGCATTTCCCATGTTCGTGGCACATTGCCAACACAACAACGTGTTTCAAGCGAAAGGCGAAAGAGTCGTCATTTCACCATCTGACGATTCGTAACCCAGTTACACATTTACACGACATATTGCGCACGCGGATGGCCGAGTGGTTAGAAAGCAGGCCTCCGAACCCAAAGGTGCTGGTTCGATCCCCGTGCGCCGCACCACATTCCTCCAGTTCCCCCATCTGGGAAAGGATACATGACCCATGGGTCTGGCCCACAGAAAAGTGGGGTCTCATACATTCCCACTCCTCTACTACCTAAACCTGGTCACAGGTCATCATTTAAAGTAAAACAACGCCGCCAGTCGTGTTATTCTCACAACGCCACCACCACCACCACCACCACCACCAACAACAACAACAACAACTACAAAAACACTACCAGCATCACAAGCATCACCAGTACACCAACTACAACGACCACCGCAAACACTCAACTTACTGGACGAGGAAGGTTGTTCAGGACATCCCTGACTATCGGGCCCTGTCGCATTGGTAACGCCGTCACTGCAACAGCCGTACGTCGAGTTCTCGCAGGCGTCGCCATCGGAGCCCTGCAACGACATTTGACAGTGGAGGTTGACATTGGAATTGACACGCTGTCAGCCATTCGACACTGGTATTGACATGCTGACAGCCGTCTGACACTGGCATTGACAATGACACCCTGCCAGCCATCCGACATTGGCATTGACATGCTTCCAGCCATCTCACATTGGCATTGACATGCTGCCAGCCATCTGACACTGGTATTGACATGCTGCCAGCCATCTGACACTGGTATTGACATGCTGCCAGCCATTTTTTACCATCTGACTTCTTTGTGAGGACATGAAATCTCAATTACTTACCCCTTGGCATTGATATCTTTGAAGATATTTGGGCAGGAGAAGGCAGACAGAAATCGGGGTCTTACAGGAACACGAGATTGTTCCACTGTTTTCAAAGCACGATATATCTGAACGTCTGCGTTTGTGCTAGAGATGGCTGGTGCAAGCGCATATCTTAGAGTTAAAACCCAAATCATTGGGCAACAGGTACAGGAAGACAGCTGCCAAGTGAAAACACTTCCTGGCACGGATTTCGGGACAGTGTCAGTTGTGGAAGGACGCCTGTTACGAAGCATATAGACCACAGAACGAGAGGGAAGACAGGAAGACAGGAAGGTTCACTCACTCACTCATTCAAAGGTTCGCACGAGGTAGCAAGACTATGGATTCAGACATTGTTTTATGAAGAGACAGGGAAAGTTCAAATCATACGAGAAAACAAATCGAAGCAGATAAATCCAGATCCTTAATCTTCTTTTAAGTGCTCGCTTCTCCATCCGGTGCTCCGACATAATATACACCCTGGATTAGTCAATTTTAAGCTGCTTGGACGTAAATACCTCTGCTTCCAGTTCGCGACATTACTCCCTCCTCCCCCACTCCCAACAACTGCCTACCTTCCTCTCTGTCCCCGACCATTTCGTTATCAGTGCTCACCTCACTGCCGGAACAAAGCAATCGTTATCCTATTAGCGCGTGCAGGCAGAACCCACTACACTCGTACAAAACGTACAGGGAGGACACAGTAAGGCGTGCGAGTGTACAAGGGAAAATGAACGACCTAGTCACAACGAGAAGATGACAGCAGGAAGAGATAGCGGGAACGCTAGCTGGAATGCATGCGTGCAGATGTGACGTGCATGTATGTGTGCGTGATCCGCGAGCAAAAAAGCAAAAAGGAATAGCATAAAGTGCCATGGAGAGCGATTAGATCGTAACGTAATACATCAATACTGCAGTAAATAAGATGTCACACCAAAATCCCCTATCCTTTAAAAAATAAATGCTTGGGGGGTTTTCCAACACGGGATGGGTTAAATCTACATCAATAAATTTAGAGGTAACTTCCTTAAGCTCGGCATGAACCAGATGAGACGGGTTGAAACGTCGCTGGACTTCAGAATTAATTTTCATTCATGCTGTCTACGCATAAGGAAAAGCCTTTTTTACGGCATGGTATGACTGAGCTGTTTCTTTTTGTCTGTGCGGTGGTTTCAGCAGCTAAGATTTATCAAGGCAAGGAACACATTCTGCAACTACGCGCCACCTACGGATATAATGCACGTGCTGGGGTCTGGGGACAAGATCTGAATCTATGACCTCTCCGCAACAGTCGCTAAGCCACGGGAGTGTCCTTTCTCTGTACGTAAAACAGGACAGGAGTCCGGGGCCCAGCTGACACCACCACCCTGCCCCGCACCCCCCAGACAGTAATGAGCTTCAGACTAAACAGCTGCTGTGTAATAAGAACAGCGAGGCGTTCGGAAACGTTGCATAAGTACGCCATTGTGCACAGTTCCTCGAGTGTACGTCTCGCCAAATTTGCACGTGCAGATATCTCCTTGGGTACCTTCAGTACAACGGAGACAGGCTGAAGTGAGGCTGCGTGCGTGCGTTGGTGAGCAAGCGAGCGAGCGAGTGAATACCTTTTCCCGTTTTCTAAACTCCCTTTACGCATCTATACGAATACGTGCAGGGAGTTTAACATATTACGACATTTCAGCCTGAAACTCGGTGGAGATGTGAATAATCAGAGGAGATGCAATCATTTGTAGCAACTCTCAAGCACTTGTAGTTTTCTAAAGTGGTTGCAATCTTAGTACTAGAAGGTTCGTTAGCTTTAGCATTCCTGACATTAAATTGATACAGAACAAATCGGTTTAGTGGGGAATTTCTGTGTCGCAACCTCCCAACTGCCAATAACACGACACCCAAAACTACCCACGGCAAGCTGTGCAGCCAAAGGTTATCAGACGTGCGCAACAGACCTCCACTTCCACCATGCTGTGAGCGTTGCTGCCGTCAGGGCAGGGGTCGAGGCGACAGGTCTGGATCACTGACGGCTGCTCCTCGGAACACTCGCTCGCGTCCACGATCTCCGGCTCCTGGTCAGGGTCAGTGGGGTCAAGCTGACAAAACACCCGTCTTTTCTGTAGCCCGTAGCCGCACGTGACGCTGCACTGAAAGTGAGAAGGACGTCACAAAACAGCTTTCGAGGTTCCAGAAACATCCCCGCATTTGCAGAAGGTAATGAGATGGAGGAAAAGACTGCACTGGTGCGGTCGTGCTTTGCACAAAAACCGCCAGAAAGCCCCACCCCAACCACCACCACCCACCTCTTCTAGGCTCAAGCACCAAGCTTGGACTGCATGAATGTTCGCACCTCCTGTTTATACGTAACTATGGAGGTATAATACACAAAGCTAAGGGGTCTTGCGAGCGCTCTTAGGACCGAAAGGGGAGATACAGTCATGCAACCCAACGCATGCCCCGGTTCAAACATACATAACAAGCCGTCTCCTTTCACCTAAGATAGAGTATGCAAGCGAAATTAAAACAAAGGTGTGATGTCGTCACAAAAGGAATATAAACAATCATTTGGAGCTATGGAAAGTACATAGACTTCGAATACTATGTGTCTGCACGCGAGCGCGCGTGAGTGTCCCTATGCATGCGCCTGCCTGCGAGAGTGTTGTGTGTGGGTTTGTGTGTGTTGTTAGGGCGTGCTGTGTGCGATTGCTCGTTCTCGTGTGTACGAAAATGTGTCTTATTTGTATGCGTGCGGGGGGTGTGCGTACGTGTGTGGTCTACTCATATTTCTCAATCCCCAATCTTCCCACCCACTAAGCGAGACAGCAGACGGACTAAACAGCTGAAAACTCTTTTTTTCGTTCGGCGTTAACAGTTCGTAAGGATTCCCTCTTTTTTCTGCGGCAGTGAATCGCATATTCAAGGGCATCTTTAAAGTCAGCGTGCAAAAGCTAAGATTACTGACGCACTAAGTCAGAAAAGAAAACATTTCTTTTGGGCGATTTCGATGAATAGTTCTTGGTACAGTTAGCTAGCAGTCCCAAAACGACCTCAAAATTCTGTTTTCTGCTTCATTGGCAAAAATGGTAGCTTTCCATGGACGTCATGGTGTCGTCACGCTGACGTTATCCGAGCATAGCTTCCCCACGAACTGTGTCGAACGAACCCTGTGCTGGGTTGCGCGTGCGTCCGCATCTCCTCTTCGCACGTAAAGTCGCTCGCAAAATATATAAAGCGAACGGCATTTAGTACCGCTCTGTTCACCGGGAAGGCAGATACAAACGCTGGTGCAACCCGGGACTAGTTTTCACCTTTACAAATCATCCAGCTGTTCTCAGACATCGGTACTCACCTGTTCCCAAGCCGTGGTGGCCCAGTACGGACAGTCGTCACTTGGGCCTTCGCACGCGCGCTTGTACACCCGATGTTTCCCCGCGTACCGCTCGCACAGATCGTCCCTGACGTACACCGTGTCGCCGCCCGCACCTGTCTCGATGCAGTACATCACCTGCGTCTGTTCTCCTATGCCGCACTGCTCTGAGCACGGACCCCAGTGGCCAGGGACCCACCTGAGCATGATTTGACAAGGTTAAGCCTCGTGCAGATACTTTTACCAGCATGGTATGGCTTCTTGGGTTCGAACTTGCGTAAATACTACTATGCAACGGTGTGTTGACTAACGACAGAAGGTCCGTCATGGGGAAAAGTGAATGTACGAACTTTCTCAGCCCCAGCACCCGACCCTCATTTGAATTTTAAAACTTTGAGAGTTTGTTTTCTTTGCCGACTAAAGTTGTGGAGTCAATGTAGACAATCAGCAGTGATGGCAAAATATAAGCTATATGTTCATCATGTTCATGATGGCTTTATATTAAGGCTTCTGGATGTACTGGCGAGCAATGTCTGTTGACCTACCATTACCAAACACAAAAACTTATGTCATAAAAGCTTATGGAAGATAAGAGAGGAGGAAAAAGTCGCCGATAACTGTCATCACGGAGGGCGATGACCGTATGTTGTTAAAGCTGAGGGAAAAATTAACAAGAATGTTTTCTTAGGTGTTATAATCTGTTCTCAGAAAGATTTTTTTCAATACATTTTTCGTTTAGCTGCATTGATAATTAGGCATGGATGAACACATAAGATGTATAATACGTGAGAGAAAGAGCGAAGGAGACGAAGAGAACGGTAGAAAGTCAACTGGCCTGCCTACGTCTCAGTACACAATGAGGATTGATAAGCAGCGTGGAAGACGCGCAGAACAAGATATTTGAGACAGGAGAGATCGAATACACAGAGGCTGTAGATTTCATGGCTTGTATACCGTCTTGAATAAAGCTGGTCGGGTTGGGCGTTATAAGCTGACTCTACCCACGCCCTCCCAGCAAGCACTGCATTTTGCCCACAAAGCCTGTTGTTTCTGGTTACAAAAATTATAGAGGACTCGCCATAGCTCTGTGAAAGGGAGACGGTAGGGATCGACAGAGACAGGCAGACAAACGCACAGAGACAGACAGACAAACGCACAGAGACAGACAGACAAACGCACAGAGACAGGCAGACAAACGTACAGAGACAGACAGACAAACGCACAGAGACAGGCAGACAAACGTACAGAGACAGGCAGACAAACGCACAGAGACAGGCAGACAAACGCACAGAGACAGGCAGACAAACGCACAGACACAGGCAGACATACGCACAGACACAGGCAGACATACGCACAGAGACACGCAGATATACGCACAGAGACACGCAGACACACGCACAGAGACACGCAGACTCACGCACAGAGACAGAGAGGGAGAAGGAAAGGAATTATTCGCAGCCGATACGTGCACATTTAGCTCCACGTTTTAAAGTTGAATCTGTTTACCAACTTTTCATTTTCTCAGTGCAAACAGTTCGTCGACTTTAGAAGTGTTTTGTTTCAACTCAAGCGTAGCTGCGATGCAGGTACCGTCCTGAAATGCACATAGTTTGCGGCTGGACGTTAAGCAACAAATACGCCCGCCCCGCCCCCCCCCCTCCCCCGCGATGCAGGTGAAAGTCACAAACCGTTGGACACGTACCGATACCAGTTGTCACTAGTGCCACATGGCTTGGTGCTGCACGACTGATTGGTTGCTGGCTTGTCCGCTTGGTTGCACTTCGTGTCGGCGACAGAGGCACCCGAACTCCGGTCTATGCAGGATGCGGCACGGAGCTGGTAGCCTACAAAACATTATTGAGCTGCCCGTCATTGAGCTGCAATCAGCACGTGATTGATGACGCAGCACCACACGGGAGAGATCTATCATAATGACTGATCACATTGTTCCGGCAGAGACACGATCACTGATTGCTCAATGCTGTTTGAGGGGAGAGGACAGGAAGAAGTTTCCACTCTATCTATCTGTCTATCTACTCTATTCTATCTGTGCCTATCTTTGAATGCGTGCACACAGGTGTAATGGATGATCCAAACACATACACACTTAAGCACATATGAAAGTACACACGCACAGAGAGATTTTAGAGAGACTTTTCCTTGATTGCTTTTGCTTGAATCTTATTTCAAGACCTGAAATTCCACATAAGAAATGGAATGACAAAGATAATGCAGTTACAGCCATGCCATATATTAGAGCCTAAGTACGAAATGTTCCTTTTACAGACAGCCAGTGAAATCCCATCAGGCATTTAATAATCTTGCGCAACAGAAAGGAGAAATAATAATAGCGTTAGGGTTTGTGAATGCCGAGAGTATGCCAAACCTACTGTGCTTCTCAGCGCGATAATAAGGAAATTGAGCCAATATCTTGCTGAAATTCAGTATTTCTTCCTGTGGTGACGCCAGTACTGCGTGCGCTGCTCAACAACAATTAGCGGTAAGAGGTTACGAAACTCGCTAACAAGATCATCTCTTTTCTTCGTGAATTTCTTGAGAATAACGGAGAGGAGTTGCTTTATGCAGGCGCGGCTTACAGTAGAGATTACAACTGCGACCACTGCTGACTCAATCTATCCAGCAAAACGAACTAGCGTGCAACGTCCTGAATTGCGAGACTGTTCCTGAACTATTTTCTGGACGGAGAGGGGCGTAAATAGGTGGTGTGACTGCTGCAAAGTTCTTCTACCCTGTTCTACTCTCCCAAAAGACGAGAAGCCTCGATATGAGAAGAGTGTATGAGGGAAGAGAATTACAGATGAAACCCACAAAGGAAAATGTTATGTCTATCAGAGGTCACGCTTGACAGAGAAAATGTATCACAACTTCTGGAACAGCCAAAGAAAGTGTGTCCATTATTGATCTTATTCTTCAGTTTATTTGTCGGATAACGTGTCGCCACCAGCTTATTTTATCGAAAGACAAGGTAACAATGTGTGCTACCACAATCGTGAGCGTTTAAGATACAAGTCATCCCTTTTTTCGAATAAGAACTGAACGCTCTCTCTCTCTGTAGCGCGTTACATGTAATGCAAACGCGTGCGTGCGCGTTCACCCAAATCATACAAACGCGACTGCTTCCCCGCACACGCACGCACACACATGCACGCAGAAGCTCGCTGTAAGCGTGTGCACATCCTCCAGGAAAAACAGTCTTTGGCAGCTGCATAACAAGCAACAACCGAAAAAAACACCACAAAACAGCAGCCAGAAATATACCAGTGCCGCACTCCTCCGAACATCCTGTCCAGGCGCCATGCATCCACGCGAACCGCTGGTCAGGGTTCGATTCCAAGACGCGGTAACTGGGGATGGAATACTCAAACTGCACGCCAGGATTGTAGTCCTTGAACAGGAGCTGAAAGATGGACAAGTAATCTAAAGATAGCTGTTGACAGTGATAAAGCTGCATGACAGAACTGTTGTTTGCCCTGCTGGATTTTTGGCACAAATACCCATTTTACTCCATCAACAACTGAACATCATTTACGGGTAAGTATTATCAAGATGGTCGAAAACATGTCAAAAATGGGAATGAAATATATCAGATTTGACTGGGCTATGTCTGAATTCAGAACATAAGGCATCGTCTTTTAAGAAGGTTCATTTTAAGCACCGAGGCTAGTCCCCCATCTATCTTTCTTTCTGTCTGCCTCTGTCGGTCCGTCGGGCTGTCTTTCTGCCTGTCTCTGCCCGGCTGCCTGTCTGTCGGTGGGTCTGTGTGTCTGAAATGCATTACCTTCTTTGTTTCTGAAAAGCTTATTGTATTACACATAACTTTTTTTCGACTTACCGACATAAGTTTTTCAAATAAAATCATGTCTCGAGCAGACTCGCTTTTAGCTACAAATTGAAATCGCTGCTACTTTATTTTTGCTGAAGAAATAAAAGATTGTCAAACAAAACATCAAACAAAATGCTCTCCCACCATGACATATAACGAAGCATTCGTTGGACCCAGGGATGTTAGCGATTCCAAAGCAAACTCATCGGACGTGTCCTTCATGAAGCGAAACTTCGCCCCCGCCGCTAGGAACTGCAGGTTACCTTCCGCTTGTCCCCCATCGAAATGGACTGTCCCACTTCCGTCTTTCAACACTAGAATGAGCGTTCAAAAACAAATTCGAATTTACGGCGATTTCACTCGTCTAACATTTGCAGGCGTTCGTGCCAGCGAAATAAACGTTATTTGCATCGACTGCATTTTGCCGGTGGTTGTAAAGGCAAAATTTTCCCGCAATTGCATTTCACTGTGCAGCTTCATCCTCACTAATTTCATTACTTTCTGGCCTGCCTGTTGCACAAGTGCGATCATTTAAAGCAGCAATTTGAAAAAATCCTGAGGAAGTCATTGATAAAACAGCGCAAAAAATCGTATTGCATTTTCACAAGACGAGGAAGATCGAGAAAATAAAACTCCACAAGGTGAAATGGTTACTAGGTCAAGTCGGCCCTACAGTACGAGCAGAACTTTATGCTGTAGCCACAGTTCTCCATATTACTTCTCCAATGGGCGTTTGACTGACGCTGGGTTTTATTTCTTGTGTTCACACTTCTCTGTCAGCAGTACTGCCGTTTAATCCTAGCATCTGCCTTTCTTTTTCATTCTTCGTTCTTCATTCTCCGTCCATCCCTCCATCCACCTATTTCTGCTCTGTCGCTCGCTTTAGCTGATTTTTTAAAAATCCCTTCTCTTCGGGATCCGGATGACTGTTCTTATTCTCGTCCTCAAAAACAGCTTAGCTTTCTTCGTTCCTTTATTCCTTCACTTCTTCCTCTTTCTGCTCTCTCTCTCTCACCTCATCTTTATCAAACAGACATAGAGTGTTCTGTACAACGTCTCTGATGTGACAGAGTGAATGCCAGAACAATTGTAGCAGTTGGATCGGGATTGTTTCCATTAATTATACCTTCGAATGAAGCAGGCGCAATAAGGAGACGAAATAAGAGGATTGAATAGTTATTGTGTAGCAGTATGTTATCTCCCGGAAGGGTGGGAGGTGACAAGCTGGGGAAAGATGAACGGGAAGAAAGTGGGAGTGTCTGGACTTTTAAAAATAACTCAGACATTCACCCCGCACACAGAGAAAGTGCGTGCGTCTTACACGACCCACGACCCTCTTTATCGGTTAAAAAGCACGCATCACCGTTATTTCTCGGGGCCGAAGAAATTATGTCCGACTAGGAACTGGAATGGTTGTGGAATTCCGTCGCTGACATACCTAGACTGCTGTTGGAGTGGGCCATCTCTCTGATGAAAATGCTTGTAGCCCCCAGCGGGATCACTGTTACTTCATTCTCACCTGCGCAGTAGAGGCATGTGACATTTACGTAACCGTTACTTTACAGTTCTGTTGACTAAAAGTAGATGTGAAATCTACAGGCATTTCTTTAATCATACTACGCTAAATATTGTCAGATGAGAAGATATAAGCATGAGTTCAAACGTCCACAAGCTCCCAAACAGATGCTTGTGCATACATCGGATAACGAAACTATGTTGTGCACGAACACGCAAACGCACACGGACTCCCGTCCACTTACAAAAATACAAGCTCACTCGCGCACGCTATCACACAGACGGCACGAAAAAAACCAGTTTCAGAATGTGGCTAAGTTTTACCAACCTATTTTGAGATTCTGTTTGTCAAATACACCATTCATTGTTTGACACGTGTCACCTGTTCCCCCACACACTCGGCACTTGTCCTCCACAACTGAAGATCCGATGTGGCGGTCACATCCAACGTTCTATTTTTTTTAAAAAAATAGTAACAGTATCAAATGAAATAGCGAGAATGGTTGGCATACTTGTTTTTCTATGTCACTGGTCTCCAATCGTGGGACGATTGCACATTTAAAACTCGAACGATTATAAAGCAAGGCCACTGTTATAACGCATCATTTGGCTGGGCTCCAAATGAAAATCGAGGGGCAAAATGCATGCGAGAATGCACGCGTACGCAACCATATGCTCCAAGGAAATCAACCGGCATTAATTTACTTCAACTTGTCGTCATTGGTTGTGTCCCTTTGTTCGTACAGTGTTCGGGCTGATAATAGGACGAAAACATTTTCCCCATCGTCCACATGGCCCGCGTCAGGTGCTTGCATTTGCACGTGGCCTTTAACTATTATACGTGTTACGCGAGAAACTACACCAGCAAATATAAGCCATGTGTGACCTCTAGGGCTGCACTCAGATGGCAGACTGCCTCGGTTGTCTAGTGGTTTAGGCGTCCGCTTGCGAGGCGGGAGGTCAGTGGTTCGCGCCCCGGCCAAGTCATACCTAAAACTTAAAAACTGACAATCTAGTAGCTGCCTTGACAGACGCCTGACACTATAGGGAACAGTACTAGGACTGGTTGCTCCGGCATCAGTATAATGTGACTGGGCGGGACTGAAGCCCGTGTTGTGACAGCAGTCCCACTGTGGCAGCACGTAAACTGTGTCTAAGCAACACCGTCCTGATATGCACCTAGTTTGCGGCTGGACGTTAGCAACAAACACCTACCCACCCACACTCAGACGGTTCTACTAAGTACAGTGATTTGTTGTATGTTATACTAATGCGGCTAGAGCAATTCGGAAAAAAGCAGTCATTAGAAATCAGTGTATCTCTCCAAAATTCTTATTAACTTTTTGTTATCTAGAGCTACTAGTTCCAAAAACGACTGTGCTAAATTAAATTTCAAAGAGGAGGAGCTTTCTTTCTTTCTTCTTTCCTTCCTTCCTGCTTTCCTTCCTTATAGTCTTGAAGAGGAGAAGACCGACAGACAAGACCACACACACACACACACAGTTTTCACACGATAGTCAGGCGAAATTGGAACGTGTGAGTCTGGATTGACGCTCACCGTACAAACACTTCCAAGACAGATCCCGTACGAGTCGAAGGAATCACATTCCGTACCATCCACCACCAGTTCCTGCAGAATTCGTACTGTACCGGTCTCCTTCGCTCGGCAGACCAGCCAGCAGCGGTGGGCCTCGTCTGCAACAGTTTGGTAAAGACGAGCAGTCAAACCCCTGCCAGTGTTTACCACAATCCCACCACAGAAAACCCTCACTAGACTAACTGGGTACCACAGCAATCTGCGCGACATACCTACAGAGATAAGCCATTTGTTAAAATTCACCGACCTTCAAAGGGTTCCCAGGTGTAGAAAGTAGAGTTCCCGTTAATGTCAACTTGCTGTGTGTTGAAACGCGAACACTGAACAGACCTGAACGTTTCTAAACCCGCAAGGCAGGGCTGAAAATATGATAACACGAACCACACACACACACACACATATATAGGTATATACGCAAGTTACACAAACTTTCGTTTCATGCACTTTAATACTTCTTCATACAGACATGCCTTTCAAGACAAATACTCAAAATCGAAGACATAGCTAGATCTGTTTGTTTGCGGACTGGAAACTAAACACAGGAAACTCACACTATTGCAGAGAAGAAAATGTTATTTTTTCAAAAGAATTGCAAAAATAACGAAAATTTTTTTTCTCCTAGTAAAACATCCCGTCTGTAATAAACTCTATTTGACACAGATTTTTTTTAAACACCGAGAAAAACGACCTTTTGGCACGTGCATTTGTTGCTAGCGTTACCATGAACCATTACCACCTCTTACGTCAGTAGCAGCGGAATACTATTCTCTATATAAAAAAAAAGGTGAGATCTCGGAACTGTACCTGTGTGTTGCAAGATTCATAGCGAATATGTTCTCCCTTGCATCCACTGCTTACACCTGGACTGCAAACATTGACAAACTGAAGTTTCCGTAAATTCAGTCTTGGAGTCTGCTCGGCTGACATCCGTTCACGCGAGGATTCACACTACAATCTACAAATCTTTCACAATTAGAAAGTTTAATTAAATATTTACACATAACTTGTCACTTTCGGTCCCAATAGCTTCCTCCGTTCACATGCGTGCGAGTTTGCCCACCCGTTCCTGATCGTTATTCTTGCACAAGAGGTAGATTTGTCTTCTAAATAACACACTTATGTAAACATAACTCAATGTTTGTACTTGGCATAAGTTACGTATACGAGAACGACCAAAACACGTGGTTACTTCAAACGACAACGTCCAGTGTACACATGGACTTAAACCACACACCTGTCTCCGTACTTTACACACCTTAAATACCCGTAATACACTTAAGTACAGTGTACATGTGGACTCAAACGACACACCTGTCTCCGTCCAGTGTACACATGGACTCAAACCACACACCTGTCTCCGTACTTTACACACCTTAAATACCCGTAATACACTTAAGTACAGTGTGCTGCCATGCGTGGTATGCATACTTTAAAAAATCTGAAAATGTATTTACCATGCAAAGAGTAGCTAAAACTTTGAAAGCAAGCTTTCACTTACACGCAAAAAAGAAAAGAAATGGACTTGAAAACAAAATTACTGCTACGAGGAAATTGCAATAAATGCTATAGGAAAGTGTAACAGATGCACTTCGGCTATTTACTCCTCTGTCTGTCCTTCTGATCCCTCCCCATTGCTTCCCTATCGCTTTCTCTGAGAAGACAGAAGAAAATCGATACATCATTACAAAATAATAAATTTGTACCTGTCAGCCGCCACTTTTCGGCACATTTTTACGATGCACGAGGCAGCCTTTAACTGCAGGGAAGTTCAGAGCCTTTTGAAAAGGGTCTAACTCATAAAATCTACCGATTCCTTGTTTATAATCTAAATACTAAGAGAGACGCATGCGCAATGCAAGCACAGCAGCATGACAAGGTGTGATGCAAGTAAGCGACAGGAGCGAAAACACACCAGATGTCTCACGATTAAAACAAGGAAAAGAGTAACCAGAGCAGGTAAAGTTTTAGCAATCCTCAAATGCGTTAGTAAAAATTGAAATCACAAACTAAATCCCCAGTTTAAAAAATGAAAACCTTCATGCATATAAGAAATCATGCAACGTTTTACCTTCTGCGCCATCCATGAAGCGAGAAAAAAATTCATATAATTACAACTCCATTCAAAATGTTTAATGAAAAAAAGCACATTAAGTAAACCACAGTCGTAGCAGAATTCTCCTAAATGTCTCACATTGCGTACATGGTCATGAAGATATATATGTAACAGCGAAGTCATGCAATTCATTATACCAGTTCTTCTTGTATCAATATTAGTCAAATAAAACTTGTTCCACTGCGCATTCTCTCTGCCTCTCACATATCTACATCCAAACCCAAGTGCACAATAACGGGAACTAAGTCCACACGCAGACAAATTATTACGAACTGGTAGACAAAGAACTGCATTTATAGAATGGTATATTTCTATTTTTAAAACATAAGCTGACAAATGGTCTAATCAAAATGAATATCGACGATCTGTGATATATTTAAGTATCAGGACTATCTGTGGTATATTTAAATATCAAGACGATCTGTGGCATATTTAGGTGTCAAGAAATAATCTCAAACCATCTGAGGCTGAGGCTCTCGCAGAAAGTAAAGTGTAGTAAAGGGAGTGAAACCCGATGGAAAAACTTTTTCCAGGGAGCGCACTTCGTTTTTGACATGATGACAATGACATCACGAATTTACTCCCTTTGTTAGCTTTCAAACCCGTGTCAAAAGTTTGAAACATGTGTTAGAGTTTAACGACCAGGACCATCGTCAGAAAAAGGATGTTCTCTTGTGAAGAAAAATGCCGATGCAATAACAGTATTTATGAACTATGTCAGAGGATCAAAAATAAGAAATGAGAAGCTACTTAGATAATTC
This sequence comes from Lanistes nyassanus, assembly GCA_004794575.1. Classification (NCBI taxonomy): domain Eukaryota; kingdom Metazoa; phylum Mollusca; class Gastropoda; order Architaenioglossa; family Ampullariidae; genus Lanistes; species Lanistes nyassanus. The sequence goes on along the minus strand of SMGT01012921.1, from coordinate 12,947 downwards.
CTTCCTTCCTTCCTTCCTTCCATTCCCTTCCCTTTCTTCCTTTGTCGTCTAAAGAAGCAATTGGCTTGTAAACCATAAAATGAGAATATTAAAAAAAAATGAATGATGAAATAATGCAATAAATAAAAGACATGCGCAGACAACTGTATTAGAGCAGTACTTACATCCCATGGTGACATTTCCTCGTGCGATGAGAAACTCCTCCCCCACAGGTGCGCGAGCATTCAGAAGACTCTGACCACTCCCCCCATACCCCAGTGAAAGACTGGAACCGCAGACAGGCACACAAATTAATTTAAATGCTTAAAATATTTAAAAGAAACTGGAACGTATTGGTTTGGCAGTTTCTTACGTTTAACGCTCAATACAGAGGTTAAGACATCGATGTGTAATGTGAACTAGTATACCCGCTGACGAGGAGCAGTATTGTGCGATCTTTTTGTTGTCGAATGGTTAGTGTGGCTACCTCCTTCCCGAGGGAAATGGTGACGTGTTCGCATTCTGAAACTGCGATGTATCACGTATTTGATCGTCTCACCTCTGTAGTAGAAGAGTGCAGAAGAACGCCCAGAACAAACACTAGGACAGGTCGGGGTGACGTTGTCATGTCTGCTTATGACGTAGGGACACGTGACAACCGACAAGGTAAGGGTAGGTTAATGTTTCACAACGTCCGCATTGGGTGTCCTTGGCTAAATCCTTTCTGTTGCAGGTCTGCAAATATAAACAAAACTATCATCAGCGTCTTCGTCATTACGATCATAATCATGGCTCCAAACTCATTCCACCCACAAGCACTACCTTCGAATGAAACCATTTCAGTGCTGCTCTGCTGGCTTAATATTTATGCACGGTCGTATAATTTAAATTTTATCGCATGTTCTCGAGGACCTACACAATGATATGATGGGAGACTGACAATATGCATCTAGGCTTTCTTTGCGTTGGTCATGCCCCTCACTGTTGCCCGTAGTGAATTTGTACTCTGTACCCTCGAGTTTCACCAGCCACGCACTCACATTTCAGCTTAGACCCTCTCTTGTCATCTACTACAAAACACAAAAGCCATACAACACTTTACGCTCGTGCTGTCAGACAGCTCTCAAGTCCACCAGTTACTATTTTGTTAGCACTAGAAGAAGACAAAGGGAGCAAAGATCTCTTCCATGACATTTGAAATCCCGTCAAGGGAGACTAACAAACGACTTTCAGATTTTGCAGATTCCTTCGGAACGTAAATAGAATCATTATGGAAAAAAATTCTCTTGATCAAATGACCGTAAATCTACTTTATCTTGATCTCTTCTAGCCATGCAGTTTACTTAATTTGAGATATTTACGGATATACTGTATAGTGTATTTCGCACTAAGACCCCTTTACGAAAGAGTGCTGGGTGAGAGACTAGCAAGATATCAGCAATTATACGGTAAGATTTAGTAACTTTTGGCACGCACGTAAACGTGACAAATGAAAAGAAGCCTTTTCCCAACGAACTATGAGCGTAGTGCAGTGTAATTACACGGATTAATTAAAATCTAGTGTTTCAAGCGCAGGTCTTTCAGATTGTCGATCCCTTATCCCGACCTTCGGCAGTTTGTCAAAGGAAATTTAGCAGTCTAAATGGCAATCATGTCACATCGGCACGTCAGGCAAAGAATTGAACAGATGACATTGATTTATGTGGTGCGTTTTTTAAAAGAAGGAATGGAGATAACATGATCAGCTGTCCGGCTATCTTTACGTAAAAAATTAAATTAACTACTACAGCTAGTTTTATCAAGCTTCATAACAGCGGTCGCTAGATTAAAAGAAATAAAAGAAACATAGATAGAAAGAAAAACAAAAAAAACGAAGAAACAAATAATCAAAAGAAAGATACAAAATTTTCTTCAGTAATGAGCCACAAAACCTGTAAAGAAATGGTTAAAACATCCACCAGTTTTGCAAAGTCTTGCTAATTAATTAATTAGCGTTAATAGCCGGAAAACAATGCAGCCTACCGGATACATGATCTCTTTTGAGTATTTCTCCTCTGTGTTCATATTTCCGGCAGAAGACACGGAGGTGGGGAGGGGGGTGGAGGCGAAGGGTGTATGAAAGCACGCGCGTGTTTGTGTTGCGTGCACGTGCGTGTGTGGGAGTAACTTAAATGAACTTGTGTACAAGAGGCTCCTTGTCTGGCCAGGGCACGTATTTTTATCTACCAAGTGTGAATGGTCTTGACCAAAGCTTCACTAAATATACAGTAACCTTTCGTGGAAATAATAATTCTGTTCTCAATGTTAGCTCTTGCATACAGAGGGAAAAGGTTCTCTTCTTGTTCCTAGCACCACGATTACCCGCTGCAATGGCGATTGATAAAATAGACGATCGAGCCAGATTGCGTTTCAAAACCATAAATAGCTAATAACAGATAGATAAATAAACAATTTCTTGGTGTTTTCATTAGCTTACAACGAATACAGCTACTGAAAAGAAGAACGAAGAAATAAGAGGAAGGCAAGAAGAATGGAGGACGAGGACGTTGTTGCTGCTGTTCTCGGCGATAAACTCGATCCGTCCTACAACATCGTTGTAGTAGTAGTAATAGTATTAATATCAGAAGAAAGAATTGTAGAGATGGCTGTAGAATAGCAGTGGTAAAGTGGGACACGGGGGTAATGAGATAAAACAGCTGTGATAACGACTCGCCAACTGCGAAACGATGACCGATGAGACGCCAGACACGACGACCTCACCAGCAGCCGGTGGCTTACGAGCTCCATTATCATTTCCCTGCAGATCTCGTCAGAACTTATGTCGCCAAAAGATAAAACTGTTCCTTTGCTGAAGAGAAAGTTCCTCGGGGCTAATGCTGCAGATTTTAATTAGGCCCAAGTTCTTCCTTCTTTTAATTTGTAAAAAAAAAATTTTCAGACGTAGAAAATATGCGTTTATGATTGCGTGTGCAGGCAAGCGAGTCTTGACCTCCTTCAATTCCTGCCTTTGATTCCTCTCTCAGCTGTTCGGACGGCACATCACATCATTTCGCTCTCTGTCCAGATCGCCTGAAGCGAAATAACTGATGAAATAAAAATGTTTCGACTGCAGTTATGAGTCTTTAAGTCAGATGAGAGAGTAATAGGAGAGTCTTTGGGAAGCCGAGGACCTTATGCTATTTTTTTTGTCTGCCTCACTTCTGATCTTCTTCAGCTGTATCTCCAATGCCTTTCATTGCAAGCTCCTAGTCCTGAGCGGAAGCTTGAGGAAGATTAAGTACTATAAAGGCGTCTGTTAAAGCAGTGAAAGCTCTCACGATGCGTAAATTCCCGGTAGGCGACGTGTCCTGACGTATTTATTGGCGCACATTCGTGTTTACTCGCAGAAAAAGGTTGATATGACATAATCCGACTGTTTTTTAATGTTCTACGGGCACACAGGAACTCTTTCGCTATTGAGTCTGTTGCGGTTCAGTTTAGGCCTTAGATTAATCCTTACATAAGTCTGCTGCTTAGCTGTTGTTTTTTTTTCATTTGCACGCCCAGACAAAAAATGGGGGGAGGAAGGTAATTTTGAGCATAACCGAGCTTAGTTTTTTTCACGCACTTGCACAGCCTCACGCACGCACGGACGCACTGAGTGGCTCACTCACTCACATTCAATCAATCTCGATTAAGTGTATCCACAATTAATGGGAAAAAAAAGTCGTGGGCTTGGGAGGGTTGGGGGGGGGAGACAGGAAGCTATCCAGATAAGCAAGCGGGCTCACAAACAGACAATTGAACGTACAGAAAGGATCTGGTGAAGGACTAAATTTTCAATAACGTGTCGGCTGCGAAGACTAAAGAGTCAATCGATATCACGTGACCTACTCCCTTCTGTTTCCAGACGCCCCTTCTCTTTATACTGGGGACACGTAAGGCCTGTTTGAAAATCGATAACGCGCGGTCGCAAGAGGAAAAACATAAGATATATCTGTATAAAAAAAGTGAACAGGCTGTAGACCACATCGCAGAACTGAAGCAGCAGAAAAATCCGGAAATTTAGTGCTGGAAAATGTCTACCGCCAGGAGAGAAATCGGTAGAGAACGCGGCTCCTCGTCATTGACTTTTCGGTTTAGCGTTATTCCGAGTCGTTACAGAAAAGCGCCAACTATTCACCGCTGCCAAGGACAAAAGACTGAAGAGAAATGACCGTTATTTTTTCTCATTAGCGGAATAGAAATTAGAGACCGTCCAGAATACGGTATTAGAGAAGTTCCAACTTCTCCCTGAAAGAAATTGTTCTGGCATTTTCGCACAAGAAAGGCTATTTTCCTGTTCTATGCTAACCCTTTTTTTTCACCATTTTACAACTTTATTCACAGGAAACTGACTATGAGATGAAGAAAAAGACATCCACAACAAAAAAAGGTTAATTAATAATTTTGTTCTATTCAATTATGTATCAATAATAGTAAACGACTTTACCGTGGATGTGTATAGAAACATATTACTAACAGATTTATTCTATTCAGTTCTCTATGAAGTACCAATAAAAAAAAATTTTTTTTTCTATATCCGCGAGTGGGAAAAACTTAAAAATTGAAGCAAAAAGCTTTAGCATTGTAAGCCGCCACTCTTCCGGTCAAACCAATTACACTGTACTTCTTTAACTTCTTTACACCACTCAGCTAGGAAAAAAGTCTTATTTCTTTTTTAGAGATTTTGCTTCTTACTTGAAACTGGTAAATTTGCCTACATTTAACACACTTAAGCTGTCGCATATTTCTGTACAAAATTTTTTTAAAGTCAGCCAGAAAATAATTCAATCATAATTATAAGTAGTCTGTACACTTGAATACTTTTAACCACCGCAGATTTATACCTTCCACATGGGGTTTACGAAAAATAACAAGCAGCTCGGCAAGTTAACCACGACAAAAATTGATAAAAGAGACTGGGTTCCAGTGACATCTATATTTAGCTGTCTGCGGCTTTGCGATCTCTCGGGGAACTTTGAGTACCGCGGCCAGACACACTCGCGAAACTTTATTCCTTCTCTCCCAAATAATAGTGACGCCATCACTAACAGAAATTATGAGCGCTGTCGGAAGAAACGTAAAAAAAAACAACCATAATGTAAAGCAAGGCTCACATTTATTTTTTTTTTAACTTTGAAAATTTGACCTTTTACCAGCGACATTCAAGACCACACCGTTACTAGATGCGTATTTGTCTTAAGGCTGGGCAGATGCTGATGGAACAATTCTTCTGCCGTTCCAGCTGACCGTCTCTTGCGTTTCCGGATAAAAGAAGCCATTGATCAGGAAAAAGTACTGAGGGAGCGGTCGGACGTGCTGTGGTCTAAGATCTTATCGCTGAGACAGTGAGAAGGGTTGAGTTTAGGGCTAGACCGCCTTCTCCGCCGCACATATTTTTCTGGACGTGGCACCATGACCATATAAGGGGTTGCATGATTTCTTCAGGTTCTCTTTCATTTCCTTCTGTACCTCGTTCCACATGCTGAGAAATCACCCCTAGGTAGGAGTCATTTCCTTCTAAATAAACCAGCCAGCCAGCGAACAGGTACTGGTAAATCACCTTCACAGGGGATGGGTTAGCTAGACTGTGTCGTAGCGCCAAATACACAGCTCACGTGTGTATTGTAAGTTCTTGCAAGGTCGGGCAGCCGTGCGTGACCAACACCAAGCCTTGACGCTCTGACCACGCACCACGTGACCCGCGTACATCAGTCACGCTGGAAATGAAACGAGAGCAGTGACGGGTACCGGGGGAACGGGCTAGGTCTAGCTTCAAGACATGCAAGCAGCGAGGCGAACAATCCTACATTTGCACCGATAATTAACTATATGATGGAAAGTTTTGCCCCTCCCTACTTTCAAATCCATGCGTGTCTTTGCTGGAAAAAATTAGTAGCAACTTTCAACTTGCGCTTCTTCGTCAGCGAAATAATAATAAAAAAAAATTATGGGCCACGTTTCATGAGAAGGAGTCTAAACTAAGACGCGAGGCAGCCTTGAACAGTCGGTAATTGAGCCAGTGAAGACTCAAAGCAAAGCTGTCACCATGCACATATATTCCCGGCAGGCGACGAGCAATTAGACTGACAGAATGATATGTTACACAGGTGTGTCCCAGAAAAAAAACTAATATGAGGACATATTCCGAACCTATGTCTTCTTTTCCTTTTAAATTCTCAGCACATGGGATCTCTTTCGTCCGTTGGAGGAATCCTGTCTGATTCGACGTAAGACTGCAAATGGGTCTTATACTTATTTTGTGATTAGTAGCGGAGTGTACCAGTAGATGAAGCTGTTATGTCTCCAGTCCGATTCAAGCACTTTAGTTTCTCGGAGTACCACACGAGGACATAATCCACGCCTGCCAGGGATGTGATGTTTTCTCTGGTACCAATAAATAGGTCATATTTAATTGCTGTCTGACGCTGTTCATGTACTTGCACTTCCGTGTGCATACGTGTGCATGCGTGCGGGCGACCGTGCGTCCATGGATAAGAGTGTGTCATAAGAGTCAACACAGGAGTCAAAAGATCAGAAAAAAACCCATAAAATAAAACCAATAGGTTTTTGTAAACTTACGACGGCAAGAGTTTGCTAGCCTGTGTGGCTGTGCGTGCCAATGTTCACACCCTATTCGCAGACGTACGGGAGAATTAATCACCTCCACACAGCGTCTAAAATTTACAGGAGGAAGTCCATTATTTACTCCAGCGCCCTCTTACCAGATCCCCGGGCCCGCATGTAGACGTCAGGGTTAGACTTATCCCAGGGATAGTGGGTCGACACGAAAAAACAGAAATTAATTACTTCCGTCCCTAAGCACGTAGTTTCAACGCTGACAGACAATTCCTCGTTTACTGGCCCTAAATACTTTTCTTACGATCAAATAAGTCCAAAAATAAGCTGAGCTATAGCTTTCAACTTAGCTCGAGAATAGAACATTTTTCCATACGGGCACAGGATTCTGTGGTTGCAAGAGTGGGGCGCCGTCAATCGGTCAATAGAAGACCTCAGTTATCTTCGGATTACGTTGTGTTATAAGGCCAAGGCGGTCCCTCCGTCTGCCGGTCTGTTGACACTTGGTGTGCATCAGACTGTGAAATGACTTTATATGCGAGCTTGCTTACTATCTTCTTCTTGCACGTCTGCACGTGTCGTCTTGTACTCCAGAGACACATAAGTTAGTATTACTGACGCCAAACGGGGAGCCAGAGAGACAGAGAGAGAGAGAGAGTTTATAACAGAAGGAACAGAGGATGGAAGAGGGCAGGGATTCTCTCCTTCTCTGCCTCCCTCCCCTTTATCCACTTAGCACCGGACAGAAGACAGAGCTCATCGTGAAGACGAAAGCTTTTTCATTCAGCTGATCGCGAATGGCCTGCCGCACAACCAGCATTTATGCAGGTTATCACTATGACTGTTTCCAAGGCATTGGTGTACGAAACAATAATCTTGTTCGTCAATCTACTGGCCACATATAAATATTGCTTTGAGTGTGAAGTTGAATGGATGCGTTTGAATGTGAAGCTGAATGGATGCGTTTGAATGTGGTCGAATGGACGCGTATGGAATGTAGTTATGTAAATTTCTTCTGGTTATCTCCCCCTTGTTAAAGGACAGTGGTCTTTTGACAATAAAGAAATCGAATCGAATCCCTCCCTCTCCATCCGTCCTCTTCATCTGTTTTTCTCCGGTCTATCTGCTGTATCTGCTCTCTCTCTCTCTCCCCATAAACTCGCCCATATTTTACTCAGTTCAGATCTGCGCATGTACGCAAAATAGGTCACACAACATTTGCTAACGCCACACCAAACAATACAGAAGACCATTTTATAATTTAGCACACACACACCCCTCCCCACACACACACCATTTTTCGTCTTGAAATGTTGTTAGTCACATGAATGTAATTCTAAACTGCAGTCATATATTTCATTGAAATTCAGTGTACATTATTTGAGGTGTCACTATTGGTCCAATGGGGTTCTTGACTATCCTGCTCAAAAGCATTGTCCAGTGCAAAGTCCAGTGCAAACTATACTTACTTCGTGGTGCCAAAACGCAAACAGGCAGTTACGACCAGCAACAGATTTAAAGGGTTGTGTGCTTGCGCGTGAGGGAGAGGGGAGGGGGACAACAGAAAACAGGAACCCGCCGAGGCAAATTATAGGAAAACCATCAAAAGACAGAAAGGGAAAAACTCTTCTTGTCTAGAAAGTTTTAGGAGATTTAGATTTCATCCGCTTTCAAAGAACAAAGAAAAGACAGACATAGAGAAGCTTTGTCTGACAACGACAGTCTGCTCATGAATTTCCAAACAAAATGTGTTTTGCAGTTTTCGATAAGAAGATATACTGTATACTCCTGTTTTGCAGTGTAATATTCTCAAGGAAAATTTATAAAACAAAACTAATACGAAGGACGGGGGGAGGTGAAGCAGAAAGTTAGCGTCGGAAATCGTGCTTTAGGCCTAACGGTACAAATGAAGGGAAAGTGCAGTAGGGTCCTTCTCATGCATTGATTAATGTGTCTGAAGTGTTAAGTAAAGATTTAGTGATGGGTTGCATAGTATTTGATCTCATTTCTTCGCACATAATTCCCGTGACCGCCTCGGTGGTCTAGTGGTTAAGGTGTCCGCTTCCGATGCGGGAGGTCGGTGGTTCGCGCCTGGCCAAATCATACCTAAGACTTAGTAACTGACATTCTGGTAGCTGCCCTGCCAGACGCCTGGCGCCACAGGGAACATTACCAGGACTGGTTGGCTCAGTGTCAGTATAATGTGACTGGGCGGGGCTGAACCCTGTATTGCGACTGCAGTCCCACGTGAGGCAGCACGTTGTCTAAGCAACATTGTCCTGATATGCACATAGTTTGGGACGGGACGTTAAGGAACAACCAACCAACTGTGCGTTATTTATGGACAAATTTATGTATGGAACTTTCACGCTACCCATGACCAGTTAAGTTAAAGGGAAGTACAAAATGGGTCAAGATAATACGTGCAGCAATGTGACACGGATGTTCTGAGAGTTTTACTGGTCACAGTCAGATCCAGTTTGAACCCCATTCTATGTTAGCCTGAAAGATTTTGGGTGTTGTGATAAATCACATAATCATTTAGCATTTTTTTTCTTGGTGGGTACACTCCTGCTCGCACAGGAGCAAACAGTTCACCGATTTACATCCTCTCCCTCCGTGACTGCGCACAAATCTGTAACCTTCATCTCCCCGGCACTGTATGCAAGAGGACCGAATAGCCGAATTATTCCTGTCAAGGCGGATAGTCTAATACAGGCTCCTTGAATGTACCATGCACGAAAACCGAATTGCCAATTTTTACCTCGTTATTTGGTCATGTTATTCGGCCGTAAGGAGTGAATAGCTTATTCGAAGTTTGCCGAAACACCCTTTTCAGAGACAGACAAAAATCCCCTGGACGTATTTGATGATTTAGACAGACACAACACTATATATTTCGAAGAGCTGTCATTTTGGGGCATTGTAGATGCTGGTAAAGAAGTTATGCATCGCATGGCGCTTAACACCAGTGCTACAGGTCAAGGTCACACCGTCTGCTGACACGTGGTTTGCTATTTTGCTCCAAGTGCAGGCTTTTGTTTCAAAAATGATGTTCAGGGTGACTGCACCCAGCAGTTCAGGTCCCTCGACTGCCAGTCCTTCAAGCAGAATGTCACCCTCATTACTGATTGTGTCAGCAGGTTGGTTCGCGGATACATTCTGCTAGCGCGGTGATTACAGATTACAGAGTGCAGACCATAACGCAAGCCCAAACAAGGAAAATTCCCGTCGTCTTAAAATACCCATTTCCCTATTTAGGCCTTGCGCATACCACATTTTGTCCCGGTATAAGAAAAGAATAGTTGTTCCAGGATAGTGGCTACACGGGTATAAATTCAATACAGTTTACATACACACGAGGCTTGGTTTGTTCCACTTGAACATATATCTAGCGTCTGCGTCTGGTCTCTGGGCTGTTGTCACGTGCTGGCTACCTGTCGTAAAAGGAGACTGGAGCTGACGTCAATATTGCTGCAGGGAAGCTAAATTTGAGTGCAAGAATCGTCTGCACGTGCATGACGTTGTTTATGAACCGCGGCGTGTCTTTGAATATAGAAGACCGGAAGAATTGGTAAAAGACTATAGCTATTCTCGTCGTCTGTGGCCAAAAAACTGTCCTGATCTCCACCGACACATTTCCTCTGGAATTTAACCTCGCTGATGCTGGACCGAAATTCTACTTGTTTGCAGAAGATCTGATACAAAATTGATGAGATGAAATAAGATTTTATTGTAGACAGGACTGATTCCTCAGCCTGGCCTCCCGTTAATTTAGGGGTACCGTCTGAGCCGGCTGTAACAACGTCTGTCGAAATTAATCAGTTTAGCCGGCTACCGCCAGCCTCAAGAATGGAAGTTAAACAGTTTATGCCGATTAAATCTCTTGAGTGTGAAGCATCTCCGATATCTTAGTATCAACAAGTAAAACACAGAAACAAATTTGAGCATGTGTAAAAGAGCTTCCACAACGGACACATTTCTTTATCGTTGTCCTGTTAATGTGGATATAAAGAAAAATTGCTAGACAGTATCAAATATCTGTATCTGACATTTCCCCACCCCACATACACTTTCAGATTCAGGTTTCGCATAAGACACTCGTTAAAATTGTCTTTTCCAGACTCGAGCAGGTGTCTGGGTGTTCGTTGTGGGAAGAAATTTGCAAAGAGTGGGTAACATCAATGTAAAAGACTACGTGTGTCTGTCGGTAAGTGCCTACTTGAATTTATATGTGGTGTGTGGGTAAGTGCGTACTTGAATTTATATGTGTGTACGTACTTGCGTGTGTGCACGGGTGTTTCCTGACTGAATTCCAAGCACCACCGTCAGCTAACTCTGCACAATACGATATCCGTCCGCGGAAACAATCACAATCGTCACGTTTACTGCAACTAACCAGCCACCGCTGTCTACGTACTGACAGGCCTTCAACGTAACGATTGCCTCCTCTTTTCTGGGGGAGGTCTTTGGGGAAGTTTCTCGAATCTAATTATGGACCAGAGGACTGCCTCTCCCTGACAGCGCCTCCTCAATCGGGGCCACGTCTCGTTCTTTACTCACGGATGAACATCCCGGTCTGGCATCCCCTTCACCTTCTCTGTGCACCAAACAAAGCTTCCGTCCATTGCAAATTTTCCCAGTGTCGTCCCCCAGCCGCAGCCCAACCCCACCCCACAGCCCCACTTCCAACGCCTGTGTTCTGTTTCAGGTCGTATCTGACGTCATCTGACTCAGATCGAGTCGTTGACAGAGTGCGGGAAAATGAAGATGCTATTGGGTACAGTTCTCTACCTCTGTGTCTTACACGCTCTCTACAGTTAGTGTAGAAAAGACTCCTTGCATCCTTTTCCCCACCCCGCGCACTCCCTCTCACCCCCACCCCCACTTTCTTTTCTGGATGACCGAGTATGGATCAGGCTGAAAGAGCAATCGTATCGCATTTCCTGCGCAGTTTACACAAAGGTAAACAGGTCATGCGGCTCCTTTTTAGATACAGTCTTGCTGGCATACACACGCACACATACCCACGCACATTGAGAGAGAGAGAGAGAGAGAGAGAGAGGGGGGGAAGAATGAATTAATGAATTCACCCTATCAACTGTATTGTTAATGCAGGGTTTATAGGGCTCAACCAACTGATAAGTGATTAAAAGAAAATAACAGTTCAATCTCGCTTGTTAATTCAGGCTATCTCAGTCTTTGAAAGGGGGCTCACCGCTGCGACTAGGCGCGCTTCACCTCCTCCCACCGGCCCTCGGCAACTACATGACATCGAAGGCGATGGTGGGGGTAGGGGGTTGGGGAGTGCTGTCCACCGCTTGGCCATCATTCTCAATGTTAGTCGTCCTCTGGTCTGGCGTTGGTCACCCACGGAGGTCGCATGACTCAAGCACAGAGGTGTCTTCAGCGTCCTAAAGGTCGTCTTAACCGGACACGTCTCAGCAAATGTTGCTGTCGCAGCATCAGGTCGACAAAACGACCCCACGGGACTCGAAGCTTCACTTGGTACCCGAATGTTGTTTTTTCTTCGGTCCGTCACACACAGGTGCACGCATACGCGCACACACACACACACGCGGTTACACAGAGAGATTTGGATGTTTACTAGACCATTATGGTCAACGGAGTGCTGAAGTATAAAAACAGGTAAATTTTACAAAACAACTTTTCCGTAGGAAGGAAACTAACAAGAAAATAATTAAGATGTGAATTGAAAGAAAACACATTAGTTAAACAGTTGCGGGCAAGGGAGTGGGTGGATGAATTAACCTTGGCAACTGCATTGTTAATGTAATGCAGGTTTTACAGGGGTCGACAAAGTCATTTGAAACCAGTCCTGTTAAAAGCCAGTCCTACCGCGTGCATTAAACATCTGGTCTAGTTTCAATGACCATTTCCTCTCCATCCAGCTTCTCTCACTCCAGACTTAAGTGAAAATACGTGTTTGTAAAGAACACCTGATCCAGCTGAACAAAAGGAAAGATATTCTGGTATGATACCCTTTGGGAGGAGGGAGGGGTAGGGAGACAAACAGGACAGTGAATTTCAGGGTCAGCGACAAGCTGGGGTCATGCTTCTAACGCGCTGAAAAGCAAGATCGAGAAGGGGCTCGGCCAGGTGAACTGTGAGAAAAGAACGAGAGGTGGTAGAGGGAATCGAGCCGTCAACACCGGGGCGGGTTGGAGTGGGAGTGGGAGTGGGAGTGCTGTGGCGTGGTGCAGTGTACCCTCTGTTGGCAGAATAACCGCCGATCACTCTTTTACTCAGACAGGAAAAGAACCAACGATCGAGCGGCCACAGTTAAGGCCGTTGGGTAGGTAGGTATTTGGGCTTAACGCCGTGCCAGCAACTAAGGCTATATCACG
>SMGT01012920.1:575804-594441 GCA_004794575.1 Lanistes nyassanus | reverse complement strand
AATTCGCGCACGCGCACAGGGATGAAATCTTACCTGGATGTAGTCGCGGTCACACCCGTTGACCCCAGCCTGAAGTTGAAAAACAGAGAAAGTCAAGCTGACACGGCTGCCTTTGACTCCACTGATGACGTACGTGCAGTCCTGGTTAGCGGGATAGTTCAGTGGGTAGGATGGAGAAGAAATTGTTCCAGTGCTAGCGGTAAGGACGCTGCTGCAGGCTGTGGAGAGAAAAGGTAAACGTGAAGGTCGTCCCGCGGCGGTAGTACAGGAGTGGCCCCCATCTCTTGTCCCTCACTGGATTACCTTCCCTGCCCTAACCCATGGGGTCACAGATGAGGGAACTGGAGGCATCAAATCACGTTTTCGGGGTTGGGGGCCAGCCCTCTAAGCAATCAGCCATCCACTTCTCGGGGTGAGTGGCAGAAACAGGGAAACGAATGCATACTAGTGCACGACAGTGAACTCAGCTTACGTGCAGATTTATATTAGACCTTGACATTGCACTTCACTTGCATACAGATGTACAGATCCATAGGTATATACTGCTGTACTTATACACACGTACACCTTTCTCTCCACTCTCCTGTTCATATCTTCCCATTCTTGCCTCACTTCCTCGCCCCATATTCTATCTCCCCCACCTCCCCGTGAGAGTAGAATACCGATGACTGCAATTAAGTGACTTAATTACCCTACTTTTTCATTTACCTTGGCCTCGTGCCCGAGCCATCACCCCCAACACAACGAGCAAAACCAACATCCCCATGTTCGGATCGCGTCTCACTGAAATGAACGTAAGATAAAACTGTAATGGCAATGGCAAGGCAATATAGCGATTAGCGAGAATAATGAATGTATTTATACACATAATTTGCAACTCCCATTGATAGATAACAAAATTAGCTGACATACATAACACCGAAAGCGGTGCAATGATTGACGAGAAAAGTTTTGACTCGGTCAAAGTAACGAATGAAAAGACAATATTGACTGATTTAGATTAAACTTAATCTTTTTAACAAATTGACAAGATCAGTTTTAACTGCATCGAAGTGGTTGAGGAAATCAATGAAATCGAAGAATGCTTTAACATGATAAGGGCATCAGTTCGTTATTTTGCGCATTATTTCGTATTTGTCCGCGTTCCGCTAAAGCACCCCACAGATAATTTAAATGTTATTGTCAATGACATTTTTAACTCGCGAATGTTTGTCCTATTTCACATAACCTGCATATAGCGATCTCCTTAAGAGAAAGAATGCGTGCCAAAGTTCGACAAACCAAGTAATCCAGTCCCCAGCCAAACATCAATGAAAGCAGATTTAGCCTTTGTAAGCCTGTTGGGGCACACTGTGCTAAAAGCCGTTTTGCACCTGTTACGTTGTGGAATGTTTTCCCAGCGCTATTGTTAAAGAACTTTGTTCCTTTTACTGTATGTTCTCATATCATTGTAACTTTTCAATCAAGAAAGTTGACAACGTTAGTGACCCAGAGAAAGTATGTAGAGATAGGAGTAAGAGATGTCATTTTCCATTATCAAAAACGCATAAGACTCAGCTTTCTCCATCCAATGGGAAGAGAGAAAGCTTGGTTGACATGGGAATGAAAAAGATCTCCGGAGGGGTTTAAAGTTTTTCTAGGAGTCTGGTGGAAGGCATTGAAGTGTTGAGACGCATTTCTAGTTTGAGGAAGCCTTAACAGTCAACCGTGGCTATACGTACTTCGCTGTAGGCTAGTCCCGTATAGCTACTTAGTAAACGATTTGTGAGATAACCGAATTTCTCGTCCTGGGAAGTTTTTTTGTGAACTTCCACGGCGAGTTTTTTTTTGTCAACTTTCTGGTGTTTTGAAAGAGACAAGAACGTTGTTGGGCCATCGATGGGTAGAGGACCTAACAGTGTAAGCAGACAGTGTTATATCTCCGTGTTCCTGCAACTCGACATTGTTAGTCTAGTAGTAGACTGTGAGTCAGCAGACAAGAGAACTTTTCCACTAGTTGGAGATTGGACGTTCCTCTAGATCAGAAATCTACGAGGAGCAAGGAGTTTTACCTGTGACGGTTGGTCAAGGACACTCCAAGGGCACCTAACCGAACTCTATATTACGTTGTTCATCCTTCGGATATCCACCCGAGGACCAGGTTGAACTGCTGTGAATCTCCGTCGGAGGCGTAGCTGGGTCTTCAGCTAACCTTCGACCTTGCATTCTGATCTTCCTGGATTTACGCTCTGCAGACCGGACTTCGCGTCTCAGCATTCCGAGTCTACTGTCAGATAGGCCCTACTGTCTTCTACGTAGGGACTACGACTGCGGACCACTATTGAGTGTGAACACACACTGTGTTGATTATTCTGTTCCTGATTGGATTATAATCTACCGCAAGTAGTTTTTACGAATTGTATTAGTTTAATTGTACACTGTTTATTTCACTTTCTGGTCTGAGATTTGTGACATACTTCACCTTAAATTTTTTTACACACACACACACACGCACGTTTGCATCTTTGTTCATCCAACTCTTTCCTTCCTCTGCTATCCTTTTATGTTCGTAGTTCATTAAATGTGTTGAATTATCTGGTCGTGTCCCTTTTGATTGAAAAGGAGGCTTAGCTTTAGGGGATTACATTACTTATCTCTTCACCAAACTCCAGCTCACCCGATAAAATGCTACAACACCGTGCTACTTTTCTTTCTTATGCAGCTCTCGGGCTAAATAAATTTATATTTATCTCTTACGGAATTTTAACTGCAAAAGTTAACCAAGAAACATCTTTTGATTAAATAGTGCCTCCACCTAGAGGTGGCAGTACGTAAGGGAATACAAGTACCCTTAAATATCCGCACAGTATTAAAACAGTACGGTATAAATGTACGGGGCTTCATACCGGTATATACCGCAAGGGGCATGATCAGAATAATACACACACACACACACACACATGCACCCATCCACCACCAAACACACACAGGCGCGCGGCTTTAAATATGCATAGTGAAGGAAGTTTATGCTTCCAAGAAAACCATTCTTGCCTGTACGATCAGTATAATGCTATAGCTACCGGTATACAACATAACTGTATAGCAGTGAAGTATCGAACTCCGTACCACTACAGCTTTCTGCACCGGTACCCACCTTAGTCCCAGCCTTTCGATGCTGCAAGTGTATGGATTTCTTGAAGTACACTCCCATTTTCAATCACATGTCTTCACTGTACTTAGTCTTATTTTATGATTTATCACATTGTTCAAATCTAGCGGTCTTTAGGGGTGGTTTTCATAAGCGATCAGAGCTTTCCGGACATTATATAATACTACGACTGAATACACCTGTTCCTGCCAACTGATGCCCCAAACACAGTTCAATAGCCACAACATACATGCAAAACCAGAGAGCGAGAAAGTCTATAACGTATGTATGGAATATTAATGGGTAATCATTTGCAAGGCCCTTAATTTTCTGCAGTTTATTAGTATTTGTGTTTGTTTTGTGTTTTCTGTTTTGTGTGTTCTGTTTGAATGGATAAAACGCATCCATAGGCAAACAAGACTACATTTTTTAGAGCCGATTAATGGGCAGGCAGACATCATCAAATTTCTCCCAGAAATGGAAGCAGTAATGTTAAAAGGAGTAAAAAGTGACTTCACAGCTGGAATTCCTGACAAATTTGTTGGAATTAACAGGAAAAATGTGCAGATTGATACTCCAAGCAATCACGTAATGCTGCAGAAACATACTGGCATCGAGTAATAACAAATTCACACCAGATATAAATTTATTTTTTAAAAAAATAAAGCTTTCGCCTCTCCTGCAGATGTATGCATTCTTTAAATGTTTGCCAATACTTACCTCTACAACTGAGCAGCAAGTGAGTAGACGAAGAGATCTCTTCTCGATAATTTCTGCAGCTGTCCTGTCTTTGGCACCGGACCGCCAATCTTGCCGTGACACCTGAGCAAAGCGCTACATATAGGATTTGTCAACCAATGGAACAACCCCAAAGTCATAAGACACGCCCCTTGATTCCATGCGAAAACTTCCTGATACTCAACACCTGCTCCGACGAGGACTTTGTAGCCTGGTCCCTGCTAGGATTGTCCAGAGGTCGATTCATTGTGTTTGGAAATCACGCAAATTCAAAACCACTGTTGTGAGCAGTTTTCAGCATTGGCCAAGCCAGATATTATTTTCAAAGTTCTGTGCAGGTGCTTGTGTGTGAAACATTTAGGAAGAAAGCCAAGTTATGAAAACATATTGTAACAATATGACAGGGAAATTCCCGTCTTTGTGACGCCATGTTTTGCCCCGTCCCTCATTAACTTACTGCTTAATACTATTATGTCCTTTCGTAACCTAACAATATTTTGTGCAATGCACGCTGTATTTTTGCCTGTCTGTCTGCATTCAGGGCATATTAGTTTTACTAAGATACGACACTTTTCCATAGAGATTAATATATTTTTGATTAATTAGTTCGATCTGTACCATACGAGTATGCAAACTGGTGAAATTATGATTATGACAAAGTTACACTGAAAATCTATGTGTATGTAGGTTATAGAGGCAAAAGTTTCAAATTACTATCACACGAAATTGATTGAAGTGTGTTTTTCTAGAAAACTTTTTCGGAAATTAGGTTCTGAGGAAAGCTGTTGGGTAGGTGGGCGAAAGGGCTGTCTAACAAATGTCGTCACAGACGACACAGATATGGGCTTATGTGGTGTTGTTGGAAGGGAGGAGGACTGAATAGTGCTTTTCTCGTACTTTTGTTATGTTTGCTAGTTCAGACTTGGAGAGACTAGTTTAAACATATCTCAAGTTAGTGATTGAACGAAAATCCGACAAGCATTTCAATAAAAAAAACCTGCAGTCATCTCTGACGAAAAAAACTACCCTCTATAATAGAAGAAAGAAACACAGGCAAGAAATACTCTACGTGTGCAGCCAGCGGGAACTACTTCCTCATTTCGTTAGCAACCATTCAGAGCTCAGAGACTGAAGGCCACCCGATGGTCTGTAGGCCTGGAAAGGGTCCAGAATGCTGAAATTTTAAGGTATGAAACACCTGTGTGCACTGAGTGTAGGGAGGAGGCGGCGTGCAGGTGAAGCCACTTGATTAAGAAAATTATTAAAATAAAGCTTTACAACCACTCGGCCAACTAAAAATGTGAACTTTTGTTAATGATGTAAGGAAGAAAGGATAAAAAGATGTATGCTGTGAGGGTCAACCGATAAAGATTGGTGCATGCGGTTTGCGGAGGTGTGCCTTCGTAATTATGCATGTCCACATACGAGTATTGCTATAGTAATAAATGCAGCAAGAATGTATACATATTCTTTTTATAGCCGGGTGGGGATGTGTACTGGGTTGTTTTGCTAGCGCTCATGGAGGTAATTATGCCATCCAGCCACCAGGTGGCGGAGCACTCGAAGCCATAGCACGTGGTGGCTCTTGTAACTAAGCACAGTTCTGTCGGTATTTCCTTTCTCATAATCTGGAGTCGGTGTGAAATGGTATTCAACTAAGGAAGCTGTACTACAGAATAGAGTTCTAGAACTAAAATACATCGGCAGATTCAGGGTAGATTCAGACGTTTTATTGGCATAGTGAAGAGACCCGTGTTGTATGATTATATCACAGAAATGATGGTATATTTATAAGCAGTAATAATTTTCATGATAGCGCAGGCTTTTTCCCTTCTAAAATTATTTCAGAAAATGCTAACTTTTAAAATAGTTATAAAATAATACTTTAGTCGTGAATTAAGATATAGGCCCTTAACATACAGCAATGCCGGCAAGTTTACCATTGTTTTTTACTTTTGATCCGATGCACAATTTTCATGTATCTTATTGATTTTTAACAAAATTCAGAAATGGCAGCTTTGTAAAATTATAAAATATTACTTGAACTTACGATACATTTTTTACCCCAAAAAATTTTTTTCATATCACAAGCAATAAATTGCTTAATTGCAACTGTCACAATTTCATGTTACAAACAATAAATTGCTTAGTTACAACTGTCACAAGAGCAAGTCATCACTTTCTACCAGCGGCTCCACCACCTGGCGGCTGGGTCACGGACAAGAGCAGCACCTTGGCGAACAGGAGTGTAACTTGTGTAATAAGGGCTGTATGCATGCTTCTACGAGTCTGTGTTGAGGCGCATGTTATAAAGAAGGAGAAATATGAATGTGTTTGTCAGTCTGTGTGCCTGATTGACGTGTTCGATGGTGGGAGTGTTTGAAAATAGAGCCTTTCATCGGCAAACTGCTGCAAGCAACAACCTCTTTATTTGGGTGCTGATATGGGACGTGTGCAATGATATCACGCACACACGCACTAACACTTCCTGTTACGCGACACCTTCCTCCGAATACAACTTTGGACTGTTCCCTTCTTGGATTACACAGAGGTCAACAGTTTGGAAGAGCCATCCATTTTCTGAAGCCAATCAATGCCGACAAGTATATAACCCCCATATCCCCCCTAACCTTTTCCCCTTAACTCCGTCCCTAATCCCTACCCTATTTTTTTAACACACACACACACACCCGCCCTTTAAAGCCCTTTTTCTCGGAAACACTCTCCGTAGAAACACCGTCCGGAAATGGGGTCGCCATTTGACTGGCTACATAGAACGGGTGTTGTTATATGTTGAGAAATCGCGCAAATAGTGACTATGCTGTGAGCAGTTTTCACTACTGGCCAAGCCAGATATCATTGCCACAGTTCTATGCAGATGTTTGTGTGTGAAAGGTTCAGTAAGAAAGTCAATTTAAAACTTAACACAGGGAAATTCCCGTCTTTTTTCGCTGTCCTGATGTCATCCCCCGCCCTGCCCTTTAATCTGTTGCTCAATAATGGCCTTGCCATATTTCTCTCTCTCTCTCTGCTGTAGTTTATGGCCGTTTGCATACAAGCTTTAAGTTAGTCTTACTAAAATAACCGTATTTTTACGTGAAAATTCATATATACGTATTTGGCGTTAATTAATTTCAACCTACCTGACAGCACAGACATCCCACAATTATGATTATTTTATAGTTACAATGACAGTTTCCAAGAGTATCTAGGCTATGGAAGACATTTTTGAAATGCACAATAAAGCAAAATTTGTTTCAGGCCTATTGGTAGGAAACATTTTGAAAAGTTAGGTTCGGAGCAAAGCTGGTGGCTAGATGGGGAGGGGGTCGGGTGCCCGGCTAACGATTATCACAAACGATCCTAATGTGGGATTATGTGGTGGTGTTCGGGGGTAGGGGAGGACTGAATTGTGTCAGTCTTTGAATTTCTTACACTTTTGTTATATTTGCTAGTTCAGACTTGCAAAGATTAGTTTAAACACATCTCAAGCTAGTGATTGACGCAGACATAAACCACGCGGTAGTTAGGGTCTGGAAACAAACGATCGGCATGCCAAATCTCTTCAGGTGCAAGCGATCTAAATAAGATTTCGACACACATTTCATTTATTAAAAAACTGCATTCACCTTTAACATTACAAACCACTCTTTGCTACGTGTTTGGGTAGGTAAGCTCCCTTGGTCGCATGCGTCTGCATACGGTTATGTTGAGAGTTTCAAGTACTTCCTGTTGGAGTGATTACAAACCACCCTGTAATAGAAGAAAAAACACAACCAAGAAATAGTCCCTACTTCCTGATTTCACCAGCAGCCAACCAGAGCTCAGAGACTGTGCAGGCCACCCTCTCGTGAGCCTGGAAAGAGAATGATGAAGACACAGGAAGTAGGTTTCATTACCACAATTTCAACTTCGTGTCACAGTTTAGCAGCCAAAGTAGACGGTAAACAACTAGACGGTACTTTTTTGTTATTCCTAACAAATCTGTAAGTCTAGTGAGTGTTTAAAGTTGCAATGGTCTGAACCGTGTTCGAAAATTACTGCCAGTGATAAAAGTGAATGTGAAAAACACGGACTTTCAGTTTGAATAGAGGGAATCAGCTAACTTTAAGACGAAGTGTCAATTAACATATTAAGCACCTATGTGCATTGTGTGTGGGGAGGGTGCTGTGTGCAGGTGAAGGCACTCGATTCTGAAAATTAAAAAAAAACGTATACAGGAACTCACCCAACAAACGACTGTTTGAAAGCTCTTTTAGTTAGGAACAGATAGTCCACTGGCGAATCACAGGCTGAATCTACAAAGAGTGTGTGTGCAGTTAACCGTCTTGTACGTGTTGCGGCAAAGTGCTGACGAGAACAAATCTGTTTCGAACAAAACTGATCGCGTATTTAAAAGAACATAAAAACAATAAAGCTTGTATAATTTATTACTAATGTTTAATGATATACTTTTGAAATGTTTGTAAATTTTATACTCGTGAGTTGGAATATGTCAGATTCATATACACCCCTATTTCAGTTTGTATTTCCATCAGGCAGGCCTATGTTTTTATACCTGGAAATATTAATTTTGTGTATTGTATTTCAATACCCGTTACAAACAATGGGCTAATCGATGAATTCAAAGTAGTCGGAAAATCATGGCTTGAGCGACACTAAGCTACCTGTGAAGAGAAATAGTTTACTCTTGAAGGAATGTTAAAATATAATACAAAATGCCGACTGCACTGAGAATGCGTGAGAGCTGGGAATAATATGAACACTGCATTTTGTAGTTGACAGATAGTACAAGAAAATGGGCAGGTGGCAGTGCCCGTGTAGCGTCTTAGAGTGTGCGTGCGTGTGTACAGATGTGTGTGTTCGTGTGTTTGTGTATGTGTATGTGGCTGCGTGTAAGCGTGCGTGACGGTTATGCGTGGTTTGTGAACGCCTTTGTGTAGGTGCGCCTTTTGCACGTGGGTATTGCTGTTCGCACATAGAAAGGGGGAGTGAGAGGGGCAGTGGGTGTGGAGAAAGGAGGGAGCTACAATGTGAAAAAATCAAGAGAGAAAGAGATGAAGAGAAAGTTTAGATGGATATTTGCCATCTGAAATATGTCAAGTGCAACATGGATGGGCGTGCGTGCATGCGTGTTTGGGAATTCACCTGCATGCCTGCGTGTGCGTGTGGCTGTTTCGTGTACGTGTGCCTTCGTACTTGTGTACATCCACATACGTCTGTCGGTATATTTATAAATGTACAAGAATGTTTACTTTAAATATTCTTTCTGTATCAGGGGTGGGGATGGGTAGTTTGCCAGTATGAGTGTGGCTTTGTGTATGAAGGGCATTTTCTATGCTTCTGTGTTGATGCGTGTGTTGTAAGAGAAGGAGAAATGTATGTGTCGGTCAGTTTTTGCGCGCGATTTATGTGTTCGGTGGTGAGAGTGTTTGAAAAGATGGTCCCTCCTTCATCTACTGCTGCATTAGGCAAAGCTAAAGCCAAGAAACTTCCTGCACAAGCTTCGGCAAATCTACAAGGATTGGCGGTCAGCCCCCTCCCCGAGTTGTTACTGCGAAAAGAAATTGTTAAGGTGTTGTACATTCCACATTTACACATGATCAGAAGCATGAATACACAAAACATAGTAGGAGTGAGGATTACGAAAAGAACTAATCACACAGCATAACATCATACCAAGTGTACGCCAAGTGTCCGCTCAGGTCTACTTTTTTTATTATTATTATTTTAATTTCACATTTTGACTACATTTGTACAAATATCGGGTTTCATAAAAGTTAAAAGCTTATGAACTGGTCACCACATAAAATCTAAAACAGATCGCATGCAGCCGTCACATAATAGTAGTACACAATAGAGTTCACAACAACAGATAAAAGATAAAGGGGGACAACTTTACAATGAACGTCCTGCGTTTGTTTTAGCTTAACCAGTATTAGGCAGAAGTAAACGAAAGGAAAGGGTTTAGAAGGTGGGGTGGTTGCAGGTAGAGTAGAGTATCATATGTGCCATTCATTTTGGACAGTGGTTGATAACACTACTGTTGTGGCTCGGCGATAGATCCCACCATTCTTTGTTCTGAGATTCAGTGGGTTTTTTATACCATGTTACGTCATAAAGGGGTAGAATTACACACTCAAGTAAAAGCTGACACGAAATCAGGCCGGAGCCTTCCTGGGTCATAGGTCGTCACACACCAACTGTTGTGAACAATGTTAGGGTGGGAGCCAATTCCGACCAGGAAGATACCCACAGCGCTAGAGGACGAGGGATGATAATGGTAGACAACTCTTGTCAACGAAAGTACGTATGCACCATCGCTTGCACACTGGCACCCACAGAATGTACTCTCACTGACCTATCTCTCCCATTTTCTCTCTCTCACACACACACACACACACGGAAAGAGAGAGAGAGAAAAGGCAGAAGAACAAAGAAGAGAAAACAAGAAAGTATGAATGTTTACTCAAATTCTTTTACTTTCTTGAACTTAGCGGCAAAAGAATCCTGGGATGAAAAACTGAAGTTGTGAACTCTTACGAATACCTGGGTTTGTGCTTTACAGCCAAACGTTCACTCACGTCTGCTGTTGAGTACCTTGCAGCCAAAGCCAAAATCAGAACATGTCAACTTTTAAAATGTCTTTGGAACCTTGGAGATGTCCCCAGTGAATATGGAACGATATTGCTACTGGCCCCTGCACTTCTCCCGTCATGTGGCCAGTGGCAGGCACAGGCACAATTAGGGCTGACCTTTCCAGAACCAGTCACGCGCTGGGGCAGTCCGAAACGCGATACGGAGTCCTGACGTTACACTGGTCCTTAATTCCTGTTAACAACTGGCAGCCGATTGGTTGTTTACAATAACAGCTGTCGGACTAGTTGCACGAGAGGAACAAAACAAGGACAACGACCAGCGCCCTGTAGGGCTGACCGGGCAACTGGAGGGTAAGGGCGAAAGTGCCAAGCTCAAGTGACCCCAAAGAAGTCTGTCATGTCTGTCCAGTCAGCGTTCAGCGTCCAGGGT
Source organism: Lanistes nyassanus (assembly GCA_004794575.1). Taxonomy (NCBI): domain Eukaryota; kingdom Metazoa; phylum Mollusca; class Gastropoda; order Architaenioglossa; family Ampullariidae; genus Lanistes; species Lanistes nyassanus. The sequence continues at coordinate 583,547 of SMGT01012920.1, read as the reverse complement.
AGACATAATTGACGAGAGTCATTAGGATGCCTGGCATGTTTCCCTTCTGTATATAAACAGGCCAAAAGTAGGCAGGTCTAGGATGGAGAGATGAGAAAGCTTACGAAACTATTTCTTCTGGGATGGGCTGCATTATGAGTGAGCTTAGGATGAAGGAAAGAGAAAGCTCGTGTTCTAAGGAAGGAGGTCCTGATGTGTAACAGAAAGACAACTAGGAGAGGCCTGAACTATGTAGTAGCCAGACATACAGCCACCCAAGTCTGGCTGCAAATGGGTTTTTAATCTTGGTATCCAATGTCCAAACAAAATAGTATGTGATCTCGGTCGCTACCCATTAAGTGTAACGTCCGCAATCCGCTGAATAAAATACTGGCTTTGTCTGTTGTGTATGCAGGACGTTAGTTTACGAAAGACTTATTTAAGCATGCTGTATTATTTCTAAGAAGGTGGTAAGCGTACCTGTCCTTCTATGTAAATGAACTTCATTGTGCTAATCAATTCGGGTATGCGTGGCTACAGCAAGGTGTTGTGAGAATTTGTTCACAGCGCCTTGTCGACTGTTTCCAACAAAATCAGTATACTGACGTATCTACAAGCCAAAGACTAGATTTGTACAGTAGTTTTAACAAGCTGTGTGCAACCAGAGCGATACATATATATTTTAAAGATGCGTTGTTTCAGAGATGAGTATATCAAGTTTAGATTTGGGATATCCCTAATTAAAGTAGACCAGCTCCGCTATAGAGACGATATTTCACCTAACCAGCTGGTCTGTCCTCAATGTAAGGCAGCTATGTAAGAGGAGAAGCAGGCGTTGACTTGTGCTGTATATAGCGACATCAAATCAAAAGTGGACGTACTTAAATGTAGAGCACCATGTAGGCAGGGAAATATAATGATGTCACGCATGTACTGGCAGATAAGTTAGAGACGACGGTTAAAGTGCACGGTATCTTTTTCAACAATATTCACTTTCTTTCAATCTGTATATTTGAAGCATTAGTTACAAGACCGGGAATCCAAAATTTTGCAAAAGCTTTCTTCTGTTAAGATGTGACATATTCTGTGAGACAGTCGCGATCTGCTGATTAAGGAAAGGCAAGCGAGCGATGGCTGAAGAGCAGAGTGAGTTCCCTTGTGTCGCTTGTTCTTTGCTGCGAGTAGTAAATAGCGCAGTCCCGGCAGGCGACGCCCTGTGACGTAATTAACGGCTACGCTTAAGGTCGTGTCTCCTCCTTCGAAAAATTCTTGAAAAACAGCAGATGATCCGATCTGTTTAAGCTGGACTGCAGTCACCTGATTTCAATTCTCTTCGCAACCATACCGATCTCTCTGTCGCTCTCTAATTTCGAGAAGGAAGTAGCTTGACAACGCTGTGCATCGTGCGCGTGTCCTTGCCAGCCTCCCATTGACTTTCGAAAGCGATTTGAGTGCGTGGTTATTGGTTAGAGCCACTTAGAGGGGGGAGGGGTGTTCCTTGCATCTTAATACGCTACACTTGTCTGTCAATCTACGGTCAGTTCATCAGCCATGGAATCCGGGATTACACCATGCTATTTGCGTAGAATCGAACCCAGCCGTAGGCAGCTGCAGACATACATCCCATTTCATACACCCCTCCTTCCCCAAAACAAACAATTATCTCAAAACAAATTGTCGTTACATATCCGCTTACACAAGCTGCTCAGCTCCCCTCCCTTGGATTGTGGCAGGAAGTGTTGCAAGAAGCAAAATCCTGTTTGGATGCAGCACTCTAATTCCGCTTCGTGGGTTCAGATCCGGTTTCTGCCGTCTATCTTACCCCCGCACTCTTCACCCTTCCTTCCCTTCCCGTGATGATAAACCATTCGTTGCTGACTTGAGGCTAAGCAATGAACAGCAAGCTTCTTCAACTCTATTTCTGCAAACTCTTCCTCTGTGTATTACTAATATGAATCTATAACTTGTGTCCGAAAGTAACAATATGTTGGCTGTTTGGATTTCTTTCCTAATAACTACAAGCTAGAGTTTATCACATCTAACTTTGTTTTGCTGTAATGTTCAGGGAATGACCATGACGTCTTCACAATATTTAAATCCAGGATACGATGCCTGGTCAATCCTGGGCTCAGCCCAACAACCTTCGACACGCGGTTGGTACCGATGCTCTGAGCACTGAACTATCCATTCCTGTCTTTCCAGAAATTTCTGATAGTAAATGCATTGCTCGTAGATAACTTTGTTCCGGTCTGTCCATGAGGTCAGGGAACTGAAGATCTTTTCGTTGAGGGTTTAACAGAATGGTTTTCTTTCTCTAAAACAGGAAAGAAAATAAAAAGTGGGATTATTTCAGTTCAGTATGTACACCAATGTTTAACATATACCTCACGAAAGAAACAGATTAGGTCTGGCGCCGTATTCAAGACAACCGAATAGCTGACTTAGTCCTATCATGGCGGATATTCTTGAATTTTCCACGAACAGAAAACGAATAGCTTGTTTTCCTCTTCCACCAAACACACCTTCCTTGGGGCAAGCTGAATGATTGTCACGACGGGCGGCACCTTATCTTATTGGACTTCCGACTTTTGAGAATTATTGAACAAACTGTTTATGGCGATCTTGTAAATGTAGATTTAATTTAGCAATCGTCACCAAAACCTTTACTGCTTTAGGTCAGTGGTTTCTAAACCAAAGGGTGACGATGCTGTGAGATAATGTGAACAACTAGAGACATCTACCGAGGGAAAAGATTCTCCTACTTCGACACGCTCGCTCAGTCTCTCACAGGCAAAACACTACTAGCTCAAGAGCCCCCACCCTCGTAAAACACTCAACTGCAGCGAACTGTTATTCAACATATATTTCAAAACACTAACTGGCTCGACAACATCAAATATCTACAAAGTATTTACAAAGAATCACCGTGCTCGTGTCTAGGGTAACACGCTGCCTGATGACGTCATACCACGTGCAACAGACAAAGGAAATAATCAAATCAAATGCGAGAGGGAAACCAAACTGCCAAACCGGCCTATGATCCCACTCAATACACGCGTACAATGAGTGACCGACAATAGAGCTACTATTCTTGTCACCACTGCAACAACAACTTCTGCGATACACAATAACAAGGCTATCAAACTGAATCAATAAGTGACCACCAAAGAGCACCGACTCTTGTCACTACCGACACTACAGCTATTCAGCGACCCACAAAATAAGCTACGCCACTGCTTCAGCCACGCTACACTCAGTCCCGTCTACTGGCACACTTGCCCAATCACTAGCTATGACATCTCCTGTCTCCGGCAGGATAAAAACACTTATCTTACAACAACGCGAGTCCCCGACTCTAAGATAAGTTTAAGGTAAGAGCAGACCTTACTTATAAGACACGTCCAGTGGTCTCTTTTCGTCTCAGTCCGTCGAGGCGGTCAGCAAATTACACTCGTAACTGCAAGAGAGCTGGAGTCTTCCTTTTGGCAAGATGGCGACTGAGGCCCGTAGGCTAGCACGTGGTCGCTTCACTGGGTCTCTTCCTAGGTGCACATCCCTCTCTGTATGTGACCCTCTGTTCTCCCCTCTCTCCTCCCTCTCTGTGTATCTCTGTGTATCTATCTCGCGTTTTTTTTCCTCCTTAAATTCTAACCCCCTGACGCCTTAAAACTGGACTAAACCGGTTCTGGTCAAACTCGGTGGAGCCGGCCAACGGCGCTGACCAATGGCGAGCTTCCAGCTAGCCACTCAGTGTCCAGAAAGGGCGGAGCGATAGCCTGGTGATGACATATCTTCCCCCTACTAGCTTACAAAGGGAGGAGCTAAAAGGCTTACCTAGGAGTGACAGGTAATAGCCTAGGGTGACATGTGACAATGATTTTCTTGTTTTCCCCGTCGGTGAAAAAAATCGCCGTCTCTTCCCGAGAAACCCGCGCGTTTAGAACCACACGAAATTTCGCGCACTGTTATCTACAAGACTGCGGAGCCAACACGTTGAGGAAGTCTAAAGTTAATTATAAATGTAGCTAATTCCTCAGACAGCAGCATTAAATATCAAGCCACGTCTTCAGTTCCTTGTTACGTTATCTATATGCAGTTCATTAGCAGATCCATTGACACGAAGGATTTTCTTGACGCAAATCCCGTTTTAAGAACGAACAGGTCGTCCCGTGGCTAGCTTGCATGAGCGTTCGTATCTGCTCTTCCGGTCACAAGGGTGGTTGTAAGGCCCATTGGCCCTGTGTATTTTACGTGCACCTTTACGAACGAACAGGAGATAAGAACGTTCATGTAAGTCAGCCCGGGAACGTAGCCCACGCAGTGTGATGGGGGCTTAACCAATTAATCAGCCATGGTAGACTTTTTAATTACAATGCGCATGCGCCTACTACATCCTTTTCGTAAGTTCAGAACGCCAGCAGAAGCAGAAGGGACTCTCAGGGTGTACACTTCTCTACATTTCCACAGATGGCACCAGCTCTGAGAGGTCGGAAGTAATTCTTTTTATTTATTTATTTTTTTTATTGTTCTTCCTCTTGTCCGTTTATTTTTGATTGATTCCCCAATGAATGTGTCTCTGAGTTTCAATCCTATGTTTTAGGTTTTTGCATGTGTACTTTCTTCTTTTCCAGCCTTTTTCTTCTTTCTTTCAACTCTCCATCACCTTTTTCTCGTCCGCTCTCATGTTCTCTCTTTCCCTCTCTCAGAGACAGAATTGACATATGTGTGTACGTGAGAGGACGTGCGTGCGGGAAAGGGTGTTTAATCCGCTTTTCATATATATATATATAAGAGAGAGAGAGAGAGAGATTTATCTAGAACGACATATACCAATGAAAGATTTTCGCTTTTGAACCCTTTTTTTTTTTTTGTTGTTGCAATTTTTCGTTAAATACGGCCTCTGTTCACAGCTGGGCAGTCAGCACTTGCATTAAAACAGAGCGAAAATGGGAGTTCACATAATGTCTAACCTATGAGGATACATGTATGTATCGTCCTAGGTCTAACGTTTTCATCTTGGGACTAGTGACCTGTGACCTCAGAACTTGTGGCACATCCTGACTTGTTGAAACTTTAGTCCACAAATTAAGTCGTATTCTCCTCTCGCATGAGAACTCTACTGCCGTTACTCCGACTGGCAAAACAGGAAACAATCGTTAAGCACCGGAAGTCTAAGAGCTTCTAGTCATAAAAGTGTTCGTATTGTCCATTCCCCCCGCGCATTTTGCGAACACCTTTACGCATGAAAAAGCTAGACTTAACACTGTAGCGAACTAAAAATGAAAAAGATTCAATGTCAGAAACGCGTTTTTGTATGTTAATATAGATTTTTCTCTTCCATTGTTCTTACCTTCTTATTTCTTTTCTCTTCTTTTCTTTCTTTATTGTTTTCTTTCTGTTGTTCTTCCTCTGTTGGTGAATTTTCTTTCCTTCACCCATTCTATCTGTCTACCCCGTCTGTGTTAATATGAGCATTACAGCTCTGACCGACTGTAAATCATCACCACACGTACTTTCAGTGACGAGGGAAACACTCACAACTGTACTTCTGCTTACGTTTTCCATGAGGGTCGCTCAGCAACAGCAAGTAGGAGGTAACCCTGACTATTAGGATCAGAGTGACATTGTGCCCGTACTTAGTGTCTGCTGTCAATTTTGTCTTGTTTTTACGTTCTGTCTTTGTTAAAACTGCTTTTCTTGTTTGTTTTTCTATGTTTGGGGCTGCAATGCTCCGTTCGGGTTTCTTCCTTTTGGTTCGTGTTCATTATTCTCACCACAGACGCATTCAACTAATGTTCGCCATTCCAGCAAGTATTTCCATTGTTATTTATCTTGACTTAATATACTGGCTGAGATTTTCTTTTAGGTTTTGTTTATTTATTTATTTCCTTCTTCCTTCCCTTCTAATCTGACTTCCTTTCTTTCTTCCTTCCTTCCTTTCTTTCTTTCTGAGGCTGTTGTTGGTTTTTCTCTCACCAGATGTAGGCTAAGCCACCCTTTCATGCATATTTGATTTTACTCATTTAGCATTGTCGTTTTATTTCTGAATTTGAGTGAATCTTTACTTCAGAATTTATTGTTCAATGATGATATACATAAAGAATATTGATTATAGAGGCGTAACATTTAGATAGCTATTTTATTTCAAACCAGTGATATACGTCTTTTCGCAAACACGTAATAATTCTGGAGTATACCTACATGGTTTTCTTGGATAAATACCGTGCAGGTGGACATGGTTGTACGTATGTGTTCGTACTAATATTTGGGTTTGTGTAGGCTTCTGTATGTCTTTGCATATTATGTAAGCATTATTTTTTCCAGGTTGTGGAGACATTTTAACACAGCCGTCTGGCTCCCTCACGTCTCCCTTATACCCCAGAAACTACTCTGATAATCTAGACTGCACCTACATCATCCGAGCCTCTGCGGGGCGTCGCATAACCCTGACATTTCTGACATTCCAGACCGAACCTGGTTCTATTGGCTGCAATCATGATTTTATACAGGTCTAGTAACTAACTTGTTGACTGCGTGGTGCCTTTTAAAGTACGTCAGGAACTATAAATACACCTCTATGGTTCCATTCTTTGGCGTTTCCTTTTTCAATTCCGTCATACGTTCTTATATCTTTGTGGGTTTTCCCTTACTCACCATATATTTTCCATATATTTTTAGTTGGCGGAGTTGGTACTCAAACTCAACACATTCGAGTTTGACGGCCACTATTACCACCAAATTAGCTCATGGCGATGGGTCCTCGTTATGCTTGCCTCTTCATGGGTTGGCTCGAACACAACATCCGTAACAACTACAAGGGCCGCACCCCAGAACTGTGCAGACGCTACATCGACGACGGTCTTGGCGCCACTTCCCTCCCTGAGTCGCAGTTACTGCAGTACATCCAGTACATAAAACACTTCCACCCCTCCATTCAATACACCTACACCATTTCATGCACCTCTGTCACATTCCTCGACATCAACATAACATTGCCGAACGGCCACCTAGCAACCACCATCCATTACAAACCTACGGACTCACACTCCTACCTTGACTTCCACTCATCTCACCCACCCTCCACCCTGTTTCTAAGACTTCGCAGACTATACTCCTTGAACAGTCCGACAAATGGTAGATTTTTTCCTCGCCCACAACTATCCTCCCAAGCTTCTACACACTGCTAGACAGAAAGTTGCCGCTACATCACGTGCACTCACACTCCAACCCTCCCACCACCCCAGACACACGGAACTCCGGCCGATCGCTGTCTTGACCCACCACCCCCACAACCTACCAGGATCCTCCTCTCCAACTGTCACCTGCTGTCTAAGTCTGAACCCCACCTCTTCAAAAAAAAACCCTCCTAGCATCTAGGCGGGATAAGAACCTACGAGACCTTCTAGTACACTCTAAACTCAAACTGACCACCACCCTCCCCCCTTCCTGCGGCTCCACCCCGTGCAATGTCCCCCACTGCCACACTTGCCCCTACCTGAACACCGCCACAACACTCCACACACCCAACACCACTTTTGTCATCAAGCGCCACTTCACCTGCACCAACAGCAACATCGTCTACGCCATCACATGCACCCTCTGTCCCACCCTGTTCTACATCGGGGAGACAGAACGCACACTTAACACCCACTTCACAGAACATCTAGCTGACACTAAACACCGCAGAAACACACCAGCTGCACGTCATTCAGCACACCCCCACACACAGCCGACAACATGAGGGTCTGTGGTATCTGGAAAATG
>SMGT01012920.1:546788-575397 GCA_004794575.1 Lanistes nyassanus | reverse complement strand
CACCGCCAAGTTGACCTACTATACAGGTAACACATTGCATAACACCGCCAAGTTGACCTACTATACAGGTAACACATTGCATAACACCGCCAAGTTGACCTACTATACAGGTAACACATTGCATAACACCGCCAAGTTGACCTACTATACAGGTAACACATTGCATAACACCGCCAAGTTGACCTACTATACAGGAGTCACTTTGAATAACATCGCCTAGTTAGCCAAGGCATCAATTACATTATTGACACATCTGTCTATGGGTATGAACAAGATGAGGTTATGCATATGAGCTGAATAAAATGTGCACTCGAATGACAAGCACCTGCAATGTTCGTTTATATCATTAATCTTTTTTGTTTTACTGCAGTATTTTCAGCTTGAAGCTTTTCAGCATTTGCTGCATCTACAGACCTAATGTTTGATTTTAACCAAAAAAAAACCTTATCAGTTCATTAGTCTAACAGACAGAAAAAAGCCATCTTGTGTACTGCAGACTCTTGGTGATACAGGAAATGGTAAATCGCAGTTGACAAAAGTCATGCAACTGTAGAAAGTTTCTTCATCCCGAATAAACTCCAACCACCCACTGCTAAAAATAGCATGATACATCTAGAAGCACAAATGCAAATGCCGAGGGGGAGGGTTGAACGACCGCGAGGTCGTGTCTATTGTCTGCAAATAAAGTTGCGAACCTTCATCCAATCTCAGACCAGGGATGGGTGATAAAAGCGGTTCTAAGGCCAGTGCTCACTTAGTAATATTTTTGACCACATTTACATGTGGAGACGAGGTGCGAAAACTCTATGCCACGCCGCCCTATTTAAGAAGTCGTTTAAACTTTGACCCTCAAATCTTGACCCTTAAAGACTACCACGTTGAATGAAGAGGTCGTGACTAAAGTTCTGATCTTCCCGCGCAGCAATCGTTCCTCAAAAGTTCCTGCTGTTGACCAACACATTTCTGAAAGTCATTCATCGCATGGATCTGGAGACAGGCAGCAACTTCGTCATACCCATAGAAGGCCTGAAAAACCCAATTGCCGTTGACTACGATCCAGTCGAGGCACGTTTGTACTGGACCGACGTTGTCGAGAAGACGGTCCGTTCTGCTGGGCTTGACGGCAGTAACACGCGGTTGGTTCGAAACCTCGGTCCAGGTAAAAGCTTCGTATGTTTAGACATTACAAATATTGTTTATCGCAACTGTTTTATCCACTGCAAAGTCAAAATATTGTTTACTAAGCTAGTGCACATTTTGTTTATTGTTTTAGCCAGTGCAAATATTGTTGTTTTGTTGTTGCTGCTGCTGCTGCTGTTTGTATCACTTCGCCCAGACTCATCCAGTCGAACAGACGCTCAACTAGATGGTGCGCGTCCCAAACTTTATTTGTTGAACATAAACCGTTCCAGGTGGTGGCCGGCTTACCATGCAACCTGTTCCATAGTCTAGTGGCTATTATTGGACCTCTTCTCTATCTCCACTGTCTACCCTATTGGTGACACAGACTGAAGCCTGCTCTTCTGCTTCTCTAAATTTTGCCTGGCCGCTGAAGGCAGTGGCTTCTTCCAGAATAAAGCTCCGTTGTACAGCTGCAGCGGAGGCGCGCGTAGAAGATTGCCCTGTGGCTCATCCTCCACTGTGCCCCTCCGTCTTCTGCCTGCTAACTCCTGCCTTGGGCCTTCTGTTGTCAAAACTTTCTAAGTCCCATGGCCAAGCTAGCATAGCCCTATGGGCTGGGCATAAGCCCGAGCAAGCTTCTTCCGTCTGTTTCCTTCTCTCTTTTGATCTAATCTGAATCTCCCAATCTCCTCTCCTCTCTCAAGTTCCCCTTTTTATTTTCCCTACTCCAGCGCCCTCTACATCACATGGTCTATTCTTGTAAACAGCATCACGAGTTTCCAAGGCCAGCGACCGGACATTACTAATGCGTTTGTGATCAGTTGTCGCTATGCTGTCCCTGACTCTTGGACCAGGGAGGTGGGTTGACTACCTCCTCCCTAGTACGTATCATTCTCTGGGAGAACACGAAATTTACTTCCCTGGACTAAATGACCCTCTGGTTTAAACTGAGTGAACCCACTTGCTTAATCTATGCAAATAATACTGGTCTTACACGCCCCTACTGTCAATTTCGTTACATGTTGCGCTGTAGCAGAACCAGTCAGAAACATTCAGAATTTGACTTATAGAAGTTCATCTAGCAGGGTCATGTGCCAAAAGAAAGGTTTCCTTTTTGTCAGTCTACCTATGTTATGTGCGGTGGGTGTAATAAATGTTGGGTCGGCTGTACCTGTTTCTGCAAATAATAACTGACTCTGGATTTGTCTCTCTCAGAAGCAGTGCCAGATGGGCTTGCAGTTGACTCTGTTTCAAGGCTTATCTTCTACACTGACGCAGGAAATGACGTCATAGTTATGATAGCCATGAACAGCTTCAGACACAAAATTGTCGTCGGTTCTGGTCTAGATCAACCTAGAGCCATAGAACTCGACAGGCGCAACGGGTGATATTACTTTCTATAACAAAATCAACATTATAAGGAAAACGTTGTCTTTTTTATATAATGCTGGGAGTTCTGCAGCAAACATTTAAATTCAGACTGAAAAAGAGAAAATAAAGAGTTATTTCCCCCAAACCCAAACCCCTTATCGCTATATCTGCGACTCTACAGTGCAAGACGTTTTATCTTTCTTCCTTTGCACAGCATAGCTGTACAATTCTTTGAGTAAGAAAGGTAGGGTGAAAGTATAAGGAATCATAGAAACAAATGCAGTTGGTTGTCACCCATCAAACCTCTATTCATCTTCTTTCTTCTTCGTGACACCAGGGTGATCTACTGGTCTGACTGGGGGGCCACGCCTAAAATAGAACGGGTCAACTACGACGGTACTGAACGTAAGACAATCGTCTCTGGGCACCAGTACCTGCACTGGCCGAACGGTCTGGCTCTGGACACGGTCGGTGAGTCGCCAGCATGGGCCCTTACATCACGTGCTGTGCACCAAATATGACCACACCTCTACTTCATGCGCTGTGCAGCAGACAGAATATCCCCATGGCCTGCCAGACAACAGGCGCACATATGTTGCATGCATCATGCAATTTCTGCGTCACTTTCCGCTTCTGTATTCTGGTCATGTATCAACATGCATGACTGCGTGCAGGCTGGGGGAAACACACTAAGACATATATATATATATATACGCAGACATACATACACATAAACATACACACGTAGACACTTAAGCATATTTTTGTTCTTACATGCATCTAGCACGTCCTCATACCTTTTTGTGTGTGCTTGTACGTACATGCCTTACGTGTTTGAGGGAAAGTCTAAATACATATACACATATAACATATATATGTTTGTATGAATGTATCTGTACATTCTGTTAATCTAATTGTGTGTGGGTGCGCGCGCGCGCGTGCGTGTGTGTGTGTGTGTGTCTGTGTTTGGTCAGGCAAGAGGCTCTACTGGGTAGACGGATTTGTAGACAAACTAAGCTGGACAGACTTGGAGGGCACTGCAGTATCGGTGATTATCACATTTCCGGGGACACACTTTTTTGGCCTTGACCTTTACCTCAACGACTTGTTTGTCACAGATTGGGGTCTACAAAGGTAATGCTATCGCGAGGCTTAATATATAAAAAAATACCTTACCATCTTGTTATATGTGTAAACCACAGACCTACGAATAGCCGAGAATTTCCTTGTGCGTCCTATATCTGACCTGAGAACACCACACGCGCGAGCGCACGCGTATTCATGCACACACGCACACACGCATGCCCACACAACACACTGGCCTTATGAAGTGTGCCGCCCCTTTCTCAAACAAGAAATACCCGATCCACAGTGTCCACCGCACATTCTGGAAATCATCAAATAATTTATTCAACACTGGCTAAGAAAGTAATCAGCTGACTCTCAAGCCAGGATCTGGATAGGAGATTGCATGACACATTTGCTCAGTGGTTAACACTGTAGTTCACGAGACCCATAACAACGCGTTCTCTTAGGCTGTCCAAGCTCATCGTCCGGTTTGCGCACACGTTCAGAAAAAAAACAAGCAGAGTTGTTTTTTTCCTGAAATGGCCGATATATAAGTTCAGAAAGAGCATGATATGAGTGTAGAGCAGCGGAAGATAACTTGTCACACAATATGCAATCTTGAGTGATATAAACTGTTGCATGGCAGACTGTAATGATGTTTGCAGTGTGGTTGTTATTGACATATTGACTTTATTACGTACCACCTGGTTCTGACGGCCACTAATACTGTATTGCACCACAGCCTCCTCCAGGTGCCAACTTCGTTTATTCATCAGATCAGTCCGGACGGGAAAGCTAGGAAGACAATAGGAAGTGTTCAGGGACGCCTGAATGACATACATCTGTATTCAGAAGAAACGGATGAAACTGGTCAGTGAGTGAAGTCATTGAAGCATCACACAGCCTAGTGTTTACTGTCTTACTTTCCACTAGCTTTTCATGATGTGTTTTGAATCCAGAATACGTAGTCACGATCTAACATATTTTAGACATATTAATTATTTAGAGGCAGACTCTTTTGCATGTCTGCCAAAGAAGTTCTTGCCTTCTAAACGCGGTTTATTTCCCCAAAATATCAGACCTTCAAACATTAACCTATTTTTAACGCTGATATATCCGCTTATGCAATTTTACGAGGCGATGAAACCAATGCTGGGAGTTCAAAGCCTAGAATTTTGCAAAACATTTATTGAATGTCTAAATGCCATCCTCTCGTTCACATCATTATGTCAGTATATTTGTCGTGTCTTTTAACATTACTATCAATGTTATTTCGATGTTCTTATTAAGCTCACATGACAAGCGGCTGCAGAAACAACAACGGCGGCTGCAGATATCTGTGTGTGCCTGTTCGTGGCAACAGCACGAAGTGTCTGGATCCAGAAGGGGTCACATCTCAGGTCCTCACTAGCGGTACTACCGCTGACATCACCAGTGTCACAGCTGGCATCACCAGTGTCACAGCTGGCATCCCCAGCGTCACACCTGGCATCCCCAGTGACACAGCTGGCATCACCAGTGTCACAGCTGGCATCACCAGTGTCACAGCTGGCATCCCCAGCTTCACTCCTGACACCATCCGATCCACCAGCTCTGCCAGCACGGTCGTTACTGACATCCGCGAGCTCACAGATGGTATCAAAGAAGCTCATGGTAGGATTTCTGAAGTTTCTCCGAAACTAAATTCGACATTTTTCTCAAAGACAATATCGGTCAAATCTCGTTCTTTTCTGTCCTGACTTTAAAACCGGGAGGACAGGTGGTGAAAATGATTATCACAGTAACTACCAGTATACCATTCCTCTGATGCAGAAAATCGAAATCTTGGCCAGGGTTGCCTTTACATGTATTCGTACTGCCTTTACATGTATTCGTACTGCCTTTACACGTATGAATCCAGGTAAAGTCGCAATGTGGTCAGAAATATGACTGTCACATAGCTTTTTGTAATCCTGAAATCCAGCCCTGAAATGTTTGAAGTCATCTTTTACCTAGACGAGTGGGAGCGCTTGTGCGTTTGTTCGCTTATTATGATTGCGTCAGTGTCGTATGATGATACAATTACTCTCTGAAGGTTTCAACTAATGGGAGATGTAAAGCCTGTGTTAATTAGGTGTGATTGTGTACTGCAGTGCAACATGAAAAGTTGACCTCTGTCTGCATAAAATCAGAACGCTTGCTGCTTCACATTCAAAGAAGAATTTCTCCTCGATCGAAATTTTGAAGCTATGGTCTTGTTGAGATCTAAGCCAATCTTTCTGGAATGATAATGAACATCGGTAAGCCTTTCTTTAGGTAAGGGTTGAAAGATAACAGATTTATTTCTCTGTCCAGGTACAAATTTCCCAGGCATCAGTCTTCAACTTGTCATAATCATCGTTGGCTGTGTCGTAGTCAGCATCACAATAGCGTCCTGCGCCATTATCGTCATCATCGTGTATAGAAAATCAAGCAAGTATCAGAAGATTTCAAAAACTTCAAAATTTCCCCTTTATAAGAAATTATAACTGTAAAATAAACTAAAAAATTTACTAGCTGCCTGTTCTAAATTTCACATTTCAAATTGTCCGATGTCCCTTTTAAGCGAAATTTAACCATGATAAATCAGGCAAGTTTATACTCCCCATGATAAAGAAGAATCTGGAGTTTTTGAAAATAATTTTTTTTTTACCAAACTTGAATGTCTTACATGTTAAACAAAGTAATACTCTACTGAACTATACTGCTCAAATAAATTGTAAGAACAGCTGCATTTTGGCAAGCAGGTCACGGACGTGTGTAATTTGCAAGAACACAACATCCCGCCCCGCACATTTGGATGCATCGTGTTTCATGCTGCAACAGTGAACGTTAGTGACCCAAGACACCAATGTGTGCAAATCAAACTCGTGCAGTTGACCCTGGCTCGAGTCAGACTGGACGAGCTGAAAATTGGGCGAGTCGCCCGCCCTGCTTTGGCTAGACAACGACATGAGTTTGTTTCTGAATAAACACATTTCTAACAAATTAAGCAAATACATAACAAGACTCAAGATGAATTTCTACTCTTAAACTTAAATTCTGTGTACTGCTTTTAAATTCTAAACTCTACATTTTCTGCTTTTTCGCGACTGGTGTCTGCAGGTGGTAAGAGGCGTGACACTTCCCTACGCTTTTTGAGGCAACGATGTGACGATCTATCCCACACGAGGACGCCATACGCAGACGTCAAGGCTGGTTACACAAATTCAAACCCTATCTTTGATCGTGAGCTCAGCAGCAGGAGTGAAAACGTCTACGACGAGCCGCTGTCTTTGATCGACTTGTCCCCGGGTATTTAGCCAGCGATCAGTCTATGATTTAAACCACCACCCGTATTTAGCCAGCGATCATTTTGTGATTTAAAGGACCACGCGAGCAATTGCTGCTTTGAAATGACTAAACGAAGCTCATTACGAGGTGCTACGTTTCAAACTTTGAATTGAAAAAGTCATTCCATTCACGAGACATAAACATCAGCATTTGCACTTGGGCCCACTGTCTGCCATAATATTGGTGTCTCATTAACAGATGTCCCGAACTCTCCCATTGGCTGAAGACTTGTATTCAAATGGGACTAAACGGATTTGACCGTTTTGCCGTTGTGTACTATAAATGTTTAACGGCATGTATTTGGTGAACGTAAAGGAATAAATCCGCTTAAACTTTAAAAAAAACTGCCTGTTCTAGTGAGTGATGGCAGAATGTTATGACACATCTGATGTAAAAGTAGCGAGCGACTGTCAACGCTGGAGAGTTCAAACAAACATATAACAAACATATAACAAACATACAGATTGACTTTTTTTTAACCGTAACAGCTGACAGCTAGTGACAAGATGAGGGGCAAAGCCCTGCGTGTTTAGATGGGATAATAATAGTATAAATTATACCAAGTTCTTTTCCTTCTTATTCCCTTTTTGTAGCTCTTTATTACATCCATGCACTGTTACATAAAGGTGTCCTACGTTTTATTAGATGCAAGCATGAAAGATGTTCTGTCGCCTAAAATGAACAAGTACAAAATAACATCACCCTCTCTTGCAGCAGAAGATGACGAAGGTTACTTACATCCAGTCAAAGTCGAACATTTAGGTGTGGCTAAGTGACGTCAAGTTCCTTCTCAAAAACTGTCACCTGTTAGTAAGTTCGTCTTTTGTTTTTATAACCAAGACTCGAACGAACGAACGAATTTCCCTCGTCACAGACATTAAATGAATAATTAGGTTTATTTCAGCATGTGTTCTTATAGAGCACTGCTCGAAAATGTATGCGTGTTAGCAAAGAGAAAAAGTAAACCACATTTTGTTTGCATGAACCCAGATTTTTGCGGAAAGCCACTTTTTGATTTTAAGCGCTTTCATATCTCTGTAGCATACATTAAAGTTGTAACAGTCCACACAGTTTACAGAGTAAACGCACCGTACGGGTTAGTTAAGAGGACAAATTTTTCTGCAAATTTTTCTGCACTGCAGGCATGTGGATATAATTATGCGCAAGTTGTTCGCAATTCGTGTCTTGTGCACTTTGTTACATTTCTTTTCACCTTTTCTCTCCTGCAGCTGCTGGCACGAGCCCCTCGACTTCGTGTGTAGTATGGTGTGCAGCAAGTGAGGTGCTCTCTTCACAACTGGAAGCCGAGAACACAGACGGCCATTTTTCCTGAGAACTTAACCTTCGCCATTCCTCAGCCTTCGTCTTCGGCAGACACGTTTTGTCATCTATCGTTACGTCTTCAGTAGACGTGTTTTGTCATCTATCGCTACATCTTCAGTAGACGTGTTTTGTCATCTATCGTTAATTCTTCAGTAGACGTGTTTTATCATCTATTGTTACATCTTCACCAGACGTGTTTTGTCATCTATCGTTACGTCTTCACCAGACGTGTTTTGTCATCTGTCGTTACGTCTTCAGTAGACGTGTTTTGTCATCTATCGTTACGTCTTCAGTAGACCTGTTTTGTCATCTATCGTTACGTCTTCAGTAGACGTGTTTTGTCGTCTGTCGTTACATCTTCAGCAGCAGCCCACTTTGGTGCTGATTTGACTTCAACCCATTGGCTGGTTCTCCGTCAGCTGTGAAGACACAGATGTACATGCTCTTTTTTATTAAAATGAATATTTAATCTTTTGTGCTGTACAAAGTCCAATTTATAGCAATCTTCATTTTGTGGATTTTTTTGAAAGTGTCTTTCTTTTACTGTGTAATGGTTTTGTCTTGGTTGTTTGTTAATTAAGTGATTTATTCTTACAATTTGCTGCTGTGTCTTACAAGTTTTGAACTTACGATCAACTGTGTGTGGTGGAGTTTTTTTCGGTTATTGAATGTAATCTTGCATTGTCTGCTTTTTTCAAAAGGAAGAGGTTTATCTGTAATAAACAACTTCGCAATAACTAAAAATAGCAGTATACACTGCTAGGAAAACTGCTCTAATATAGAGGGGAAAAGCATGGTTTATCGCAACCCTTACCTGGTGTTCAGACGTCAAGACAAGAATTCACCCATGTGTTTGAAAAAAAAGCCTTTTCGGGAAGGAAAAAAGCCAATATACTACATTTTTTGCAACCAAACTGAGCATTACTTACACCTTGAGCAGGATAAAGCTGTCTGTGTAGCCCAGCGTTATGATCATACATCGATCCATCAATATCATGTGCAAAATGAAAGACAATTCTGTAAAATTGTATTTAAAGTTGACTTATAGTTTCAGTTAATACTTTTCAGAGAGAGTACATTCATAAAAAGTTTAGAATTGAATGGGCTTGACTATATCTTCTTGTTCCTCCCGTTCCATCCCCCCACCCCGCAATTAACCGCCCTGCCCCTGACTCCATCTTATGTAATCTGTGAATAAAGCTAACACCGTCCCTTATACCTTCTTCATTTGGGTTGAACATTATCTGTCTGCAATGGGAGTTTTCCTACAGATGCCATGGTGAGGATTAGCTATAGCTTCTGATTTGATTTCTAGAAACGTAGTTTCTTAGAACTAGCACGGGTAACAAAAATTGTTAGTCAAAAAAAAAACTTTTCTTCTTTGTACAGCAAACTTAACATATGGTCGACAGTAGAACGATGTTTCCTCACACCTTTACCAAGGCGTCATATTTCTTTTATCACAATATGTAAACTACTGTTCGGGATGTAGCAGTACAGTTAACTGCTTCTATATTTCTGTTTTAATAAAGATAGAGCTTCAGTGTTTCTTACAATTTAATTAGTAACTTTTTGTGAATTGAGTTTAGAATATAGATTCGAAGTTCCCATGTCACAATCAAAATGCTAAATATTTTTATGGAACTTCTGAAAGCAACATTTGAATATTTCAACGCTTCGCTGTTTAGGCCTTCTAACCCTGTAGAGCCTTGCTATTCTTTAAAGATTTAATTGCTTGTAAAATATTGTTCGATACAGGCGACAGGCCACTCAGTGGCGTAAGGTTATGCGCAAAAGGTTACGAAGTCTGTAGCAGTGTCTGTTTCTGTGCCGATGTCAAGCATTGATTTGCAGTGATTGTACTACTGACTGCAGTATCGGCTAAATTTTCCATTTCTTCTTTCCAAAGAAAAGGCTTTCCACACACTTACCTCACACTTCTTGTGGATTCGCCAACTCATTCAGAACTTATCAGCATTATTTTTCCTTCCACAGTTTTCATATTCTCCTGTGGCCATAGCACAGTTATCGCTATATTTCCTTTCACCAAAATTACGTAGTGGTCTTCACCATCAGATTGTTTTCCTTCCTTCAGGCTACTGACCACTGTCTCTCTCCATCGCAAGCTACCTATATCATTTATAAGTTCTCCGAATTCCTATATTTTCTCGACCTATCCCATAATATATTTCATCGCGTCCTGTCTACGTATATTCAGAGATAAGGAGTAGATCTACTCCTTATCTCTGGTATATTCAGGGGTAGCCTACGTGTACCAGTATCTGCGTGTGAGTCGGCTCGTGTGCATGCGTGCGTACGTGTTTGTGTGTGCGTGCACACGTGCAAATGCGGGGGAATGCGTGCGCCTCGATTCATTTGTAAGACTTGGCGCCTTATAATAACAATTATTATTGTTATTATTATTATTCAAAGAAAGCAGACACTGAGTGAAGGACAATGCAGTTGACGCCACAAACTGAAGGATTGAAGTAATTGCGTCACAAATTTGACGCAGTAGCTGACGTCAGAACTGTACGACTAATGTTTGCGTTTGAAGTCGATCTCTCTGCCCCTCCGCTCCTACGGTCATGTACGGGGTGGGAAGTGAAGCACTTGGACAAAGTTCGGAGTTGTCTTTAACGGCTTGTTGTTTTTCTAGACTGTAGGCTCGCTTGTAAAAACACCCTCCCCTAAATTCACATTCACGTTGGAGATCAGCTAATCAAAATGAATGTAAGTAGTCCGTTGTTTTGTTCATCATAGATATTCATTACAAATGTTTCTATGCGGCTCCGCATTTTGGTGCTTATTCAGTTTTAGAACCAGATATAAAATGTTTGAAAACGTTTAAGTCAAGCTTTTCTGTTGGTTCTTGCCTACCGACCTGGGTAATCTGTATTGTAAAATATTTTACCGACCACAAGACGACACATTCAGTTGCTCTTAGAATACTTGTTTTTGACAGCCAATCAAAACTTCATTGTTCTGTTTGCTCTGTAAGACAAAAGCAAATCTTCAAAATAACTTGTCCTGAACATTCTGATCCTAATTAAAGCCACCCTCAATAATACTACTGACTACTTAATTAATATGTGTCAGAGTAGAGGTTTGCGGACCGCCTGGACGTAAGTACACTGCAGTAGATAAGGGATGAATGATTAAAAATAAGAATCGAGAGGTTTTGGGCTCGTACGTAGAGACTGATAATTATTGGCAGGTTGGCAGAGACGGACGGACAGACGAGCGGATGGATGGACGAAGGGACGGACGGACGGAAAGATAATTTTTAATCCTTCCAGGCGAGCAACATGCTTCCACCAAGACACCACCACTCGGTGGGCAGTAACTTGCAGATGCCCCCCGCTTTCATTGGGGCGATCACAACAGCCTGGTTGTTGCTGATGGTGGCCATCCTGATTCTAAACGTGCCGGTGGTCTACATTTTTCACGCCACTGAGCAGTTGATCAGCAGCCGGCGCAAGTACATCGCCTCCATGCTTGCCTCTGGTGGGTGTGCTCCGCAGCGGCACATGCGCCCGGCCTTGCATGTGGGTCAGTTACCTGTGCTCGCAGTCGTGTAAGATGCCAGGGTGGAGTGTAAACATTCAATTGCATTTCTAGTCGAAATTTTTTTTTAAAAGGCGCAGAAACATTGTTCAAAATGGCGTAGCCCCTAGATCCAAACTACGGTGAGACGGCTCGAGAAGTTTAATGAAAACTTGTGGTTAAGACCAGAGACGAAGACAGCTTTTCGCAAAAGCAAGCACACGCGTTTTCTGTCAGGTGAAGTTGCGAAAGAAGAAATTTTTCGATATACTTTAAGTGAACTGTGTGTTCTTGTAGCTGGTCTGTAGTAATTCATTAACGATGCTTTCTTTCCGCGGAGTCGCACCGTGCAATACGCGTGATGCACCACGTGACTACCTCACCGCTGAGTTGAAATAACATAGTTAGCGACTGTTCAACGAACCTTTCTCCGTGAAAAAAACGAGAATAGTCGGAGCTAGAATGCCTTCCCCTACCCCTGAAATCTTCCCACATGAAAGACCAAAGAAACAGACCTACCAATAAGCAAACGAAAGGCAAACATTTAGAAGAAATATGATGCAAGAAACTATGTTATTTTGCAATAACTGAATTGTTCAAGGTAGGGATTACTTCCTCTTGTTTGTAAGCCGGCAGTGTTTCGAAGCTAACAACGACTGTACGTGACTTTCCGTTCTTTTAATATTCTAGACATCATGCTTGCAATGATCATCCCTATAAGGATTGCGGGATTGAATGGCCGTCTGTCTTCAAGCCGGGTCGTCTGCCACGGACTCCAGTATCTGGAACAGGTGTTCATCACGGTCAACATGTACATGATTCTGTCTCTTTCGCTTGTCAGGAACAAGTACATCAGCTATGGCTTCGGGTACGGCAATGTACATTATGGACTTGATGACGATGTGCAATACTGTTCGAAACCAGAGTGGAGGGAGGTCTGTGCATATTAATACAGTGATTTCTGGATGCGTGATAACCTCAACAGATGACGTCGTTTGAAGAGCTGTATGGCTTTATTCAGCTCTCTCCATATCTTTATTCAGAAATGCAGTTGGTGATGGTTAAAAACAGAGCGAAGATAAAAAAAAACTCATATTTGGTAAAAGTGGACTCATATTCTGAAAATAATCTAATTTAGGGTTTACAGAAACTGTTATTCATTAAAATATTTGTCGCTCTTAGTTGCCCGTGGACCACTGGCAAAGCACATGCAACAAAAAAATGCAGTCTCTTCGAAAAGCGAAGGTTGAGATGTCAGGTTTGTTTTATAAAGTCTTTATTCTGTGTGTGATGTCGCAGGTTCAGACAAAGTCCAGCAGAAACCAACACGTTCCTGTTTCTCGTCTGGATCATCAGTTTTCTGTGTTCTGTTAGAGTGGATCTTCTTGTCGGTAAATGTCTTTCTTGTTTTCGGGTACTGCTTCTTGTGGTTAACTTGTTATGGCTCGTTGCAGATCCCGAATCCCGTAAAAAAAGGTGATGGAAGATCTGAACACGTGCATGCAAGAATACATAGATACATACATACACGGATTACCTAATATAACTCTCCCAGACGACTGTTTCAGACAAATGGACATAGCGAAAATCAGAGGGGAGAAGCATTAAGACATCGGTATTTACAGGGTTATTCTCGAGCTGCTGTTTCTGTAACTGCTGTATGTCCGTGGGCTTCTTCCTGCTTACGCATGTGATACGCACATTAGGGATTCCCTAAGTCGCATTAATAGGACGCTTCCTGGAGAGAGATACTGCGACTACCTGTTGAGACCCCTGAGTATTGTGCGAATTGATGCGCTTCTGCGCCAGCATATAGTGTACATAGTGCTGTATGTGATCACATATCTATACACAGATAGTGTACTGTGCACTAAAAGTGGGTCAAACTGAAGCCGAAATCGGGCGGCGCCTAGCTGCCGAGACCCTGCGTTTTGTAGGGGAGGTCAACCAACATTGTTTGGTATAACTACTGTTGAAGCTTTTAGATCATACGGTCTTTGAAAAGCTGCAGCATAGTCTCATGCCTACAAACTCTTTTGATATTTGTTTGTTTATATATATTTATTTATTTTAAATGCAGCATCTGGAAAGAATGAAAACTAATTCTACAATCAAAACAAAGCATATACAACTCATTCTAGAGTTAACACGTCGAGATCTAACTTCTTGTATCGTCTTCTAATTGTTACCACTGATTTTACTGAAAATTTATTTACATTTCGGCAACACTTGTTTACAGTTTGAGATAAATTGCTCTCTCTCTCTCTCTCACACACACACACACGCACACACACCATATATATATATATAGGCAAAAACCGGTCATTTACCCATCTGGGCCTCACGAACCAACCATAGAACAGATCACGTATTTTCCATCTGTTTACGAAGGACAATTCGAAACAAGCTGTGTGCACAAATTACAGGCTCAACTTTCCTCATCTCTGGCGGAACGAACAAAATTCTTTCCATTTAATTGGCTGTTTGAACAGCCGGTTGTCGAGTAGTATGATCTGTGTGGTGCTCTGGTTTGACAAAAACAAAAAAAGTCTCATTTGCAAAGTGATAGCAGGCGCCATTTGTCGAAGCCCTGGTCGCTTGGTAGCGCTGGTAGTCGGTGACGACTTTTGAGACTCGAGTGCACCATGTGTATAGACTATATGCGATGTAATTACGAGGACGACAATGACGACGCTACTGGTGGTGGTGGTGGTGGTTCACTGCTTCTATCAGAACCCCTCACAGATTATTTCCTTAAACTTGACCGCAAAAAGAGACACTCTTAAGAATTACTACCTTTCGTTGTCCCAGTCATCACTGTTTTTTTCTCTCCCTTCATAACTACCTCTTTCTCTCTCTCTCCTCTCTTCTCTTCTGTTAACATTGTATTCGTACAGTCAGCTAAGGTTGCTTCACTGTCAGAAACGCCGACACACATTTTTAACCGGTACACACATTTATAAAAGAAATAGGGAAAGCTTAATTTCAAAACTGCTGAATCATTGGAGACAAACTTTCTAGAAACTTCTCCAAAACTAAAATATTATGGAAATTTTGACATCATGTGATCGGACTGTATATTAGTGTAGATTAGTGCCGGCAACCCATCGAATCTTCGCTTGTTCACATTATGCACCTTGTAGTAAACATCTAAATTTCGTTGCCGATAATTAGCCCGTGGTCAGCTATCAAAGGCGTCTGCTGTTGTATGTACTTCCCCGAGTGGAGGACATTTTTAATAATTGTCGCAGAGTCGATGCTCTGGCAATTACTCGTCGTATACAGATTTCGCGTCCCCTAGAGCGTCTGGGCTTACGGACAGTAGTGCCAAGGAGATCACCATTAGATCACGTAGGAATCCGCGGATTTGCCGAGTTTGTCCCTGATTCCAGAGAGAGAACCAAACGACAACGTACTCACTGTAATAAAAGATAGACACTTCCGATTGTTGTCTACATTGAACGTTAAAGCTGGAATATTGCTGCACTCCCATGTGTACTTTGGTTCAAGAGGACTGGTTGAAAAGAACTTTAGTTACTAAGTCGTCGGGAACTATGAGTTGACTTGTGCGCTGTATCATCGCCGTCTTCAGTTTTATCGCCTGTCTACTGTACCATCGCCCGTCGTCAGTCTCATCGCCTGTCTACTTTCATCGCCTGTCTACTGTATCATCGCCCGTCGTCAGTCTCATCGCCTGTCTACTGTATCATCGCCCGTCTTCAGTCTCATTGCCTGCCTACTTTCATCGCCTCCCACTGTATCATAGCCCGTCGTCAGTCTCATCGCCTGTCTACTGTATCATCCCCGCCTTACCTAACATCGCCGTCTTCTACCCTCCCGTTGTCAAGCCTTCTTGTTGGAACGGAAACGCGTGACACAGTCGTTATGAGTGGACCGTATGTAGTTGCGACACCGGAACTTGTTTTGACTGGAACTGTATATGGACAGTATATTTGATTTCGTCGATAGAAACGCGTCTTAGGGACTGTGATATTGGAGGTTGGGAGGGTTATATCTGGTTAGTGTGTTTCGTGGATTATTACGTTTACAGTAAGTGTTTGTTAAATTTTAAAATATTTTCTTTGTGTGTACTAAAGTGAAGGGTGGAAATAGAACCACAGTTGTGTTTCTTTTGGAGTGACTGGGAGTTTAAGAAATTTGAATACATATACTTCTCGCCGGCTTAAAACTTTAGCAAAGGTATTTAATTTTAGGGGCCTCCGATGCGGACCGGAATATCACAAAGCGTTTGTGTGGGAGAGAGGGAGGAAGGAAGGTAGAAGGGAAGAGGAGAAGATATGTAAAACTAAGTCGCCAGGCAGAAGGCGAGAGAGCTCGTGTGTACTGTCTGCTGGCTTTAGATCGCAATGAACTGGAGATTATAAATACTTTTTCATGCACACACGCTAATACATGCATTGCACCCCCCCCCCTTCCCCACAAATGACGCCCTCATTGGCTACGGATGGCGAACCAGTTTGATTGTGGATCGTTCTCTTTCAACACATGCACTCGCGCACGCATAGACACACACGCGCGCGCACTCACGTACACACAGAAGTGGGAAGGGGACAGGAAGACATGCAAAACTTGCGACCTGATAACACAACTAAACCTGCAGCCTAGCCCCGTATGCAAGAAGCTCGAATAGCTGACTTTCCTGTCACGGCGGATATTCTAGAATAATGCTTGAATTTCCCATGCACGAAAATCGAACAGCTTGTTCTTCCCTCATTACTCGGTAATAAAGCTGTTCGGCGTGACGTGACGTGACGTCATGATTGTGTAAGCTAAGATCGTCTGTTTGCTGCAATGGCGGGGAGAGTGAACGGCTTAACGTGTCCTACGAGAGCAGCGATAGTGACAACCGTTCTATTGAGACTGACAGTGACGAATGCACCAGTAACAGTGTTAATGTTCAGAATGGGCTTTACCGGTCGAAACCACACCCACTGTCAAGTTCAGATCTCCTCGCAACACAAACCACAACACGAGCTACACTGCACGATGGCGATCTGCAGTCTAACTCACTGAACGATCCAAATAGCAGACGTCTTTCTAGCTGGTAAGCTGGTGTTAGATCTGGTTCTCAGCTGATTTTGAGACATTCAAAATGTGTTCGTGGTTTAGGCACTTCGGATTCCATTTGTTTTATGTATTTTGTAGTCTTGATCTGCCTAATAAAACAACTTGTAATTTGTATTGATCACACTTAAAACTCAGCTAAACGGTACTAAAGTGTCAAGTATACTTGTATAGTGCTCAGATATGTACATCCTTAAACTTGATTAATTAAAACACAATATATTTTCTGATTTTAACTGAATCTGACCGTGGCAGGTGTTTTACAAAGACTCTCCCACCACATTTATAAGAATATATGTATATATATTTATAAATCTCACAAATGTACATGCATTTGACTTTTCTGATGCAGCAGGTGGTGTTATGATAAAAGCACAAATAGCATGCATTTCAAAGCAAACCAAAGGACTTGTGAAATGCTGTAGTATAAGAAAGTTTTTTTATGTACAAGCTTGCACATTGTTTATCTACAAGCTTGTACAAGTACTGTTTATATTTTAGTGTTAACTAATACAATACAGACAATAGCATGACCATGAAATCACACCGAAACAAGTAAATTTTTTGTTTCTTGGTAACATTGCTATCACAAATATCTTGATGGAACTTTGAGGGATTTGACAATTGTTGTTGGAAAATAATGACCATCAATATATACTATTCTTATTGTCATATTCACAGGCTCTAGGCTTTAGGTAAAGTAATAAATTGAACACATCAAGAAAAAACTAAGTTTTTACTGAGACATTTTCTGAAGCTCAGGTTCCTCCACTCCTCCATCCCACTCCCAAATCATGCCCGACTATACACTAATAGAGCTTACGTCTGCATTTTACTGATGTGCAAGCTAGAAATTAAATCAGCTAGTACTACAGATTTAATTAGTGTTTCCATTGTGACTGGGTAAAAGTGGTAATTCATAATATTCCTAGTAGGGACTAAAAATCAGCCGAGAAAGAAAAGCATGTAAATGTTAGCAGTGCAGTACGAATGCTAGAGTTGTTTTGCGGACACCATAAATTCATACTGCCCCCCCCTCCCTGCTAAACAGAATAAAGCACTTTTGTTCTCAACATAAAACATAAAATTTAACATAAAATGTAACATAAATTAAGCATGCAATAACATATTTGCAACCAGTACGATCGAAGTACAGTTACTTGTGTACGCCTTGGTCTATCAGTTACACGGAGCCTTCCAGCAAACGTTTATATCACACATCCAAACCGAACTCTCATTTCTATGCATGCAGACAGCAGTCTACGTTGAAATGCAAAAGGCATCTTGGAATTTTTGTTGAAGCAGCGATTGAAGGCTGCTCGGAACCTTTGCACAAATGTAACCCGTTCTTGTCAGTGTTTTTCGGTCTGCAGAAAGGGAATGTAAACTATAACACTATCAGCGTAAGTGCACATTCTCCAACACCACAGTACAACCCGGCTTTCGCTTTTGGAATCTGTTTTCTGCACGAGACGCGTACATCACTACATGGTTTTGTTGAGTGTCGCCTGCTAACAGTCAATACACAATCGTGACGTCACGCGATCTCACTTCCGCTTTTCGAGTTTGATCAGGTAAGCTTTCCCGAAAATAATTAAACATAAATTAACTACTCGGATTTTCCCAAAGTAATGTTCACATTGTTATTTTATTCACTTAGTGGCATCGAAAGACGAAATTTTGTCCTTGATCGCATCGCAGTACCTCTTGATCGAAGTGCTGACCGTAAGGCATGCACACACAGGGAGAATTCCTGCCGTCCTAAAATAACTCATTGACTAGTTATCCTTTCCTTGCTCTGGCCTTGCGCATACTGAATTTTATCCCAGTTTAAGAAAGGAATAGCTGTTTCTGAATGGTTGCTATTCGAGTATAAACTTCTTCCAGTTTACATGCGTACGGGACCTAGTAGCCACCCCCCCCCCCAAAAAAAAAGACTTGCAGCCTGGTAATAAATCACTCAACTTGCAGGAGAGAGGCCGGATCACTTGCCAGATGTGCCGGATGGTTTCTTGTGCCTGTCGTCCTTCAAAAATGTTCCTCATGTGGAGTTCCACGAGTTTCTCGTCGATTACGTCATCCCTATATTCATCGTCTTGTACTTTTCTCACAGCGTGAGTGAACCTGATCCCAGTTCCTGAGGCTTATAAATAAAAGTATACTATCCTCTGTCCTGTCGGTATCTGTACAAACGAAAAGGTATTAAAAACTTGGGTGTATAAGCCCCAAGCCTTCAAGCCCTGTTAGCTAGCGTTAGTTGACGCAGTCCAAGCGTCATATATCTGTCGTGGCAGATGTTATAAATTGTTTTGATATTTTAATTGTTGTTGTTGTTGTTGGGATAAAAACAACAGCTGAGATAATCTCCTTCATTAGTTGATGAGTGATCACGTTGTACATTACAACCTTTTCTTTCCACGCCAAAGGTTGAAGGAAGGCTAATGCGGGGTTTACGTTGCTCGACTAAGTCGGATGAAAGCAGTCGTTTAGAACCAACCGAACCACGTGCATTAAACAAATAGTCTCATTTCTATGAAGAATTTCCTTCTAAAGAAAAAAAACGTCTTACCATCTCTGATATTTTAGTGCTTACATGGGTCTGTACTTTCATCCGACTTAGTCGAAAAGTGCAAAATCCACATCAGTCGAGCCGTATAGACCCCGCATTAGACAACTCTAATAACTGATGACGCAGTGACGTAATGGCGTAACGATGCTGTGCAGTCCAGTCGCATGCTGTCGCACCAGAGGCTGACGGAAGTGGCGGTGGCCGTACACAACAAGCGCGACATTCGTGGTGTGCGCATGACGTTGGTGCAGATGTCGTGCGTGGCACTTCTCCATTGTCCCAAGCAGGTGCTGATCATCTACAGCTATTACGCGAGCCCCGCCACTGTGAGTACCCGCGCTGGATGAGATCGTTTCTACTCTCGGGATGGCTTTCGTTCCACACGCTCAGCTTTTAACCAGCGTACTATGTACACAGCCATATCAGTCAACGACAAAACGTCGTAGTTCGGGTAGGAAAATATTAGTGATGCACGAAAGAAAAATGAAAGTCTGATCTCTCCTCGGAGAATTAGTCAATAAAAGAGTTTCTAGCTACCACAACCTAAATTTAAAACCCCGACACCACCGCCCGCCCTAGCAGTTGACTACTTAAATGCATATTTTTCAGGACGAAATTGCAGCGATGTAATTTGCACCGAATTCGAACAAGCAAGATTTGAACCCTAAACATACACAGGGTCTGAACTAGATTATTGTAGAAGCAGGTGCTGTTAGTCTTCCAGACTGGTTCTATCTTTGGCGTCAGACTACACAGGTAATACTCTGACTTTCGCTGTTTCTATGCCCTGTCTGAAAAGGACCTGTTAGAGTGCTTCTTTGCCCTGTCTGCATAGGAGCTATTAGAGCGTTTCTTTGTCCTGTCTGCAAAGGACCTATTAGAGTGTTTCTTTGCCCTCTGTCGGCAAAGGAGTTATTAGAGTGCTTCTTTGCCCTGTCTGCATAGGAGCTATTAGAGCGTTTCTTTGTCCTGTCTGCAAAGGAGTTATTAGAGTGCTTCTTTGTCCTGTCTGCGAAGGCGCTATTAGAGTGCTTCTTTGTCCTGTCTGCAAAGGAGTTATTAGAGTGCTTCTTTGTCCTGTCTGCGAAGGAGTTATTAGAGTGCTTCTTTGTCCTGTCTGCGAAGGCGCTATTAGAGTGCTTCTTTGTCCTGTCTGCAAAGGAGCTATTAGAGTGCTTCTTTGTCCTGTCTGCGAAGGAGTTATTAGAGTGCTTCTTTGTCCTGTCTGCAAAGGAACTATTAGAGTGGTTCTTTGTCCTGTCTGCAAATGAGTTATTAGAGTGTTTCTTTGCCCTGTCTGCAAAGGAGCTATTAGAGTGCTTCTTTTTCCTGTCTGCAAAGGAGTTATTAGAGTGCTTCTTTGTCCTGTCTGCGAAGGAGCTATTAGAGCGTTTCTTTGCCCTCTGTCTGCAAAGGAGCTATTAGAGCGTTTCTTTGCCCTCTGTCTGCAAAGGAGTTATTAGAGTGCTTCTTTGCCCTGTCTGCATAGGAGCTATTAGAGTGCTTCTTTGCCCTCTGTCTGCAAAGGAGTTATTAGAGTGCTTCTTTGCCCTGTCTGCATAGGAGCTATTAGAGCGTTTCTTTGCCCTGTCTGCAAATGAGTTATTAGAGTGTTTCTTTGCCCTGTCTGCAAAGGAGCTATTAGAGTGCTTCTTTGTCCTGTCTGCAAAGGAGTTATTAGAGTGCTTCTTTGTCCTGTCTGCGAAGGCGCTATTAGAGCGTTTCTTTGCCCTCTCTCTGCAAAGGAGTTAGAGTGTTTCCTTGCCCTGTCTGCAAAGGAGCTATTAGAGTGCTTCTTTGTCCTGTCTGCGAAGGCGCTATTAGAGCGTTCCTTTGCCCTCTGTCTGCAAAGGAGCTATTAGAGTGTTTCTTTTTCTGCAAAGGAGTTATTAGTGTTTCTTTGCCCTCTGTCTGTCCAGGAACCGCTGTTTATGATGAGTGAGGTCTTTCATCTGTTTTTTTACGCTATCGCCGTGTCAAATGTCGTCGTCTACATGATCTTTAACAGGAAGTCCATGCCAGCGTTTGTATCCTTCATGAAGGTGAGCGGATACTTCCAGTGCCCAGTTGCATGAGTCCATCCTTTGCCCAGCTGTATGAAAACCAGAGACTAGATCCTCCAGTGACATGCTTTTGTATTAACACGAGTGCTTTCCGCGACTGTTTCCTGTGCGTATGTGCGTTTATGCGTTTGCGCGCCTGCTTGTGTTTCTTTTTACATGTTTCCAGCACCGTCGTCCTCACCCCGACTCGAGAGAAGACGATTCCGGTGAGCAAAGCAGAAGCGACCGCGGCCCCTCCCAGTTCATGTCTGTGCTGCGTAAGACGTACTCGACATTCACCATGAAAAGACCTTCCACGGACATGGTTGGATTCTGTTTTGTCCCGTCCTCTCTTACACCTTACGTAGACTGTCTTACTCTGCATTTCGGAAAGTCTCGAAACCTTTGTCGCATGAAATACATGAGGAGAGGAATTCTTTACCAGCATCAGGTCTGTACCCACTAGAGTTGCTCCATTGCGAACGCAGCTAATTAGAGGCACTGGACTTTTCTTCCTGTCGTGTACTTCTAAGACAACAACCAGAAAGTACAGCGCACTGCTAGAAAATGCGCGTTTACGCAGAGACGAAATGGGAGATATGCGCCCGTTTCATGTTTGTGCGCACATTCGCACATTGAGGGTGGTTTTACTCAGGACCTTTAATTGTCCAGTGCCCTAAGTGTCTTTCTGGTATCGGACTTAATCACACGAACCACAGTCACGATGTTACTGGAACTCCAGATGGAAATGGGATGACCTTGAGTCGTAACCCATCCAGAGCATCATCGGCTTCTTATTCTCATGCCACAAAACCGTCTACAATTACTCATCAGCTAGTTTCATTGGAATCCAGCGTACTCATGCTTGCGTAAAAGATGAGTGCATGCCCAGCGACAGTAAAAGCAGCAGATAAATAAATAAGTGGAATTCCTACGAAAAGGAATAGAGTGAAAACCATCTGTTAAACTAGAACTGTCTGCTGACGTCAGCATTTGTGCTTCTCGCAGCGCAAAGTGCCTTCCCCCCGCAGCACGCGCTCCTCGTCCGGCTCCATGAGGACCCTGTACAACTTGCCCATGGGAGGGCCGTCAGGAGGGCCATTAGGAGAGTCGCAGTACGCTGTCGGGAAGAGCGACACCAGCCAGAAACCCACTGGCCATCTAAACCTGTCCCCTGGTCTTTCTGACCACCAGGACAAGAAGAACTGAGGCAAGTCAGTTTCCAAATGTTTACCGCGCTGTTAATACTTATTTCTCGTCCCCACCCGCTACCCCATAGTCTGTCTGTCTGTCTGTCTGTCTGTCTGTCTGTCTGTCTGTCCGACCATGTCTGTCTGGCTGGCTGGCTGGCTGGCTGGCTGTCCGTCCGTCCGTCCGTCCAGAGTCCTGCCTCGGTCCGTTAGTCCCTCCCTTCCTCTGAATAATGATGATCTAATCTTGTCCTGTCGCCAAAAACCACAAAGAGAGAAAGAGAGTGAGAGAGAAAGAGAAAGAAAGAGAGAGAGAAAGAGGTGGGGGACAAAGACTACAGACCTATTACTATGACATAAAGAACGAGTCATCAACGGCTTGCGGTGGGTTTTTTTCAGACATTGCTGGGTTGCTGAAAACCTATTGTCTGAACAGCGCCAACGATCTGAAAACCTATTGTCTGAACAGCGCCAACGATCTGAAAACCTATTGTCTGAACAGCGCCAACAATCTGAAAACCTATTGTCTGAACAGCGCCAACGATCTGAAAATCTATTGTCTGAACAGCGCCAACGATCTGAAAACCTATTGTCTGAACAGCGCCAACGATCTGAAAATCTATTGTCTGAACAGCGCCAACGATCTGAAAACCTACGAGCAATTGTGCTGTGCAAACACAACGATGCTAAAACTAATTTTGTGAGGCTAAGGAAGTAGACTTTTGATGTTTACGACAATCTTACCCTCTGCCTTTTGCAAGTTCTCACCCCGATGACGCGTAGAAAGTAACGCACAGAAGTTAAAATTTCACAGAACGTAAGACGTATACCTTACTGTGTCACAAAAACGTAAGACGTATGCCTTACTGCGTCACAAAAACGTAAGACGTATACCTTACTGTGTCACAAAAACGTAAGACGTATACCTTACTGTGTCACAAAAACGTAAGACGTATACCTTACTGTGTCACAAAAACGTAAGACGTATGCCTAAAGGGTAGCCCTGCAAAATGTTTTCTAGCATTATTTTGTTATTATCGTCTTTCTTTCAAAGCCGATAGCCGCTGATTTATTTAAGCCGTGGATTGTGTGATATCTGTTGAGACAGTATACTGTAGCCATAGCTAATGTTATTTGATGTTTGTTTTATCATGTACTTTTTTTCCATGTTATCTGTAATATTGAATTAAATACGTCAAATGTTTTTTCATGTTGATCGGTGTTATTTATTGTATCCAAAGCTACACTTGCTAATCACAACCTTACTGGTGTTACAACAAATGAAAAGAACGACCACACATTTCCAAATGCGTACTCGTATAATATACGTATATTATACGTAATGGTACATACTTTTACTGTAAGGGCCCATTCATGTCGCCACGCAAGTTATACACATCCGCACTTACCGAAAACTTGACGCACAAACAACATATTTTACAGCAATGCTGACCACGTCACAAGATGATCCAATACTCCCCCACCCCCCACCACCCGCAAAAAAACCCTCATAGCTCCACGAAGAGTACACCTCGGCCAGAATTTACTGTCTATTGGTATGTTAGCTGAGAGCAATCACCACATGAGATACGATGACATACATCACGTCAGGTGCCTGGCGGTCTAGAAGTTGTTACCCTGGGGACTGGGGTGGGTGGGTGGGTGGGGGCAGACAGCTACACTAGTTACAAACGTCACCAGGGCAGACATCTGAACTCGCGGTAACAGTGACTACACTTAGTATCCCTGTCACTACTTGGTCGTGGCTATCGATTACTGTAGGTAAGTAAACTCCAGTGCGTGTAGCCCCACAAAGACCAACCACTTACACCGATTCCAAGGGATTTTATCCACTGTGCTGGGTCGAAGGTCATTATTACGTCCAGGTCGCTGACCGCCTTGGAAGTGGTTTGCTCTACTTTAGTCCGCAGACGTAGATAGCCTTTGTGGTCTCCAACTCTTCATCTTTTTCCTTCCCATCAGGCTAGCGTGTTTTTGCTGCCCTCCCATACCCTTACCAGTTTCTCGAACTGTTCCCAGGAGTGGCTGCTGATGGTGTCAGGCCAACAGGCCTGCAGAATCTTTGTCAGAGAGGGTGTTGCTGAAAGTTGAGATCTTCTTGGTGGTAGAGTCGGTGGTTCTCCGGCTGTCGGCTCCATAGAACACAACTGCTTCCACGCTGGTGCTGAATAATCAGATCTTGGTGTTGATGGAGATGGTCCTGGATGCCTTGTTCTTCAGCTGGAGAAAAGTTCTCCTTACCTTCCCAGTCTTGGCTATAACATCGTCACCTGTCCCACCCATTCTGTCAGTGATGCTTCCAAGGTGAGTGAAGCTTTCTACCTTCTCTAGCGCATTGCCTTGCAGCTGGTGGGGGTTGGCTAGTGGTGGTGACCTCGGGGACCTTGGTCTTCCCTCTGTGGACTCTGGAGGCCAAGACAGTAGAGTTGAGTCTGTTGCTGGGTGTGGGAGAGGAAGGCCAGGTGGTCAGTGAAATTGAGATCATCTGGCTGTGTCCATACTCACCACTCAGAGCCGTTCCCCTTTTGCGCTTTAGATATTTTCAGTATCAGTTTATGGCAAAGAGGAACAAAACAGTGACAGTAAACAGGCTAACCTGCTAATCCCAGTTTGTCTGAAAGACGTCAGTAAGCTGACGGTCATGGACCACTCTGCAGGTCATTCCTTCATATGCGTTCCAAATGATGATGATCTCTGACATTCCGTAGTGTCTCAGAAGCTTCCAGAGTGATTTCCTGTCCAAGCTGCCAAACGCCTTCTCGTAGTCAGTGAAGTTTACATAAGGTGGTGAATTACGTCCAGTGACTGCTCGAGGATAATATGCAACGTATGTCTGATCTGTGCAGGATCTATCCATACGAAAACCAGCCTGTTGATCTCGAAGCTGTAGGTGAGCAGGGTGTTTCAACCCGTTCTGGAGGATTCTGTTGAACATCTTGCTTGGAGCTGACAAGAAGGCGATGCCCCTTAGTTGGGCTGCATTATTGGGTTCCTCAGCCAGGGTCCCCACATAGTTCTTATTTACCTTGAGTTTTGCTTTTACCCCTCAATTCAGATCTGAGTATGCCTCTTGGGATCTTGCTTTCAGGCTCTTGTGCAGCTGTTGTTGAAAGCTATAAATGCTGTTGAATGTTGTGCGCTTGTTTCGTCTTGTTATGTAAAAATTAATTAAAAACAAAATTTATGGCAGTTTCCTTCTCAAATACCAATAAAAAGCCATAAGAAAAGCTTTAATATGTGATTTAATACTAGTAATCACTGATAAAGCACGCTTCGGTTAGTGTGCACGGACAACATAACTGTCACCGTGCGAATGATCGTAAACAGTGAATAATTGATGAGACTAACAGTATAGAAGATTTCTCCAAAAACCTTAATATCTTTAGCAAGGCTGTCACAAGTTGTAATTAAATTGTGTCTACTAAAACTGAATAGCCGAAACTGAATGGGAATTAGTATCTATTGGTAATATCGCTTTCTGAGCACTGACTGAATAATACCTGTCGCACTTACCGTGTGAGTCCGGCTTTAGAGATATGGAAATAAAGTGCGTGTATCTTTCAGTTGCATATTACAAGTGGTTAAAACTGATCCATTTCGAAGCCTAGGTTTGCACAGTCAGGATGAGTGTCACGGTTTATAAATCCTTCCCCCTTCCCCCCCCCCCCAAAAAAAAAACTCAAGAAGACATTAAGTCCAGGGAGTGTACATCAGCGCGGAGTGCTCTGCTCGTGGACTGGTAAACAAGTGCTGTCATCAAGAGAAGGAGCCGACAAACTTTATGTGGACATAGACACATATATATTTGTCTATGACGCAGAGGTGCATTTGAGTTCGTCACTGTTCCGGTTCATGGGCTAACCTCTCTGTATGCTTTTCACAGGTTCACAACAGGATTCTGTGAACTCGTCGGTTAGACTTGTCTCATTGACACATTTTGCCCTATTATATGTTGTCTGTGGATGTGTTGTGCGTGAATGCGTTCGTGAGTGCGTGACTGAGGGAGCAAGTTACTGTGTTAGTGTGTGAGAGAGAGAGAAAAGGGAACGAGGGAACACTCTGTTGTGCTACAGGTCTGATTCCTTGTAACTGTCTACAAGGGGAAAATATTTCAGCGCTCCGTTACCTAATCCTCCATGTTTTTTCCTCTCTCCTTCTCTCTCCGCCTCTATCGGCATTCTCATTGAATAAATATAGACACGCCGAGCGCACATGACTGACATACGCCCGAGCTCCCCCCCCCATCCCCACATACACACACGCACGCACGCACGCACGCACGCACGCGCGCACGCACACACACTCCCACCCTGAAATTACTGATCTACGGAACGAGACATGACGTGCCCGACGTTAGCCATGTTTGTGGCGTGACGTCAGACGCCTGCAAGTTCATTCGCGAGGAACGAGTGGGCTGGGCTTCTTTACTTCTATTTCACGAACCCACGAACAGCAACGAGGTTCAAGCAACCTTCTACCTAGCATTTATTCACCTGACTGCGAGACAGGTATACTGTTCAAAGTACATGTGCCCTGCCTTTCTCTCTTGTAGCACCTGCAATCACAGTACGTCTGTCAAGACGATTGCATGTAAGTGCCCTCCAGTGTGTTTCTTTAACCTGTTCTCCTTTCCTGTGCACGCTGTTAAACATAACGCAGGCATTACAAGATTTTAAGCACATACAATATGTACAGTCAGCGTAAAACGTTTATAGGTGATACCGGCTTTCACACATGATATTATATAGTATTCATAAATTACAGGTCGGCGGTTGCTTTGATCGTTCAACACCAGAGAGAGGAAAGGTGGGAAAGAGAGGACGACAGGTGGACGAACGGACGAATTGGTGGACTGACGGAGACACTTTGACATGTGACAGAATGACAGAATACTGTTTAACATTTATCAGGGAGACCGACAGATGTACTCCCCTCTTAACCTGCACTTAGAACCTTTCCTAACAATTATTTGTTTAGGGGCTCTTACACTTTCGACTAAATTGCGTCCCGCGTAATGCAGGTTTTTAGTTAGTTTCATGGCAGTTACATAGTAGGTAGGTAATTTTACAGGGACAGTGCTTCCACCTCGTAATTTCACTGTGAGGTGGGGTCCTATTACTAAGTTATGCACTGGAAGAACCACCAGACCGATAGCTGCAGTGAAATGGCCAGTGCGAACAGGCACTTTAGTGCTCGGGGTATGGTTCGAATGAAATCTGCACAATGTTTAACTCTAGGAAACAATCCGTGGCCACACCTGGATTTGAACCACCAACGCCCACACGCTAGTCCGCAGCTCTAGCCGCAGGGTTATCTAGGCCACCTGGTGGTAACATATCAGTCGCCAGCCGAAAATATTCCGCTGCGCTCTGATTGTTAGGGTCACGCGACATCGCAGGGTCGTAAGTTCACAGCACTATGTAAGTCTTTTATAACCTCACCCGGAAAAAGCGGGACCCAGCGACAGACTACTCGAGTGGTAGGCTATTTTAGGAAGAATGGCTTTGGTGATAAGCTTCTTCGTCTAATGTTTCAGTTATACCTACCGGTGTTTGACACCTGAACAGATCTGCGCTGGAAATAGAATCAGCTAAACAACATGCATCATACGCTCAAAAAAGTAATAATAATAAATAAAATCAGCAGTTTACTGTGAACAGATCTTTAGTCTTGACGTAGAACCAGCTACCACGTGACTCATGGCATAACACGGGGATGATGGGCGTAACTCAGAGGTCACTCCGACGGACCCAGGACGTGGTGATTAGAGTATATGTGAAAAGTATCATGGTT
The DNA here is from genome assembly GCA_004794575.1 of Lanistes nyassanus. Classification (NCBI taxonomy): domain Eukaryota; kingdom Metazoa; phylum Mollusca; class Gastropoda; order Architaenioglossa; family Ampullariidae; genus Lanistes; species Lanistes nyassanus. The sequence continues at coordinate 546,916 of SMGT01012920.1, read as the reverse complement.
AGCACCTGAGACCGATAGATACACAGACATATTATTAGTACTACGCACACAAACGGACAAACACGATGATCCATTCGATGACTGACTGACTGACTGACTGACTGACTGACTGACTGACTGACTGACTG
>SMGT01012920.1:518512-542012 GCA_004794575.1 Lanistes nyassanus | reverse complement strand
GCGGCCTACATCATCGCGCTGGCCTGCATGAGCCCCACTCCCCCGCTCCTGGGCACCAGCGCCGGAGGGCCAGTTGCGGTGCGGCCAACCATAAAATACTCGTCTTCACTCGTCTCTGTATCGCTTACACTTTCGTTGTTATGCCTCGCTTTACCTCCCATTTGCATACCCTCTCCCCTCCAGAACCACAGAGCATCACTTTAGACAATACGAGTCTTTACATTCATTGTCGTAGACGCTTTTGAAGATCTAGAGCTGCTGCAGACACAACCCTGGACAGCGCTGTCAGACAGGAATTCGGGTCTTCGTCGTCTTTCTGACCGTTCCCTCTTCATATTTTATGTTGTTAGTGGAACCTGTCGGTGTTCGCGAGGACCAATTCACTGCAGCTGATGACGGTGATGCGTCATTGTTTCATGCCCGTTGTTTCATTTTCAGCCTCTATACTGTTTTTCTATTTCCTCTTTGTTTCAGTTTGCTGTTATTATGGTTTCATTTGCTTGTTGTGTTTCACTCTCTTCCAGTGTTTTAGTACCCTTGCCATGCTTCCTCTCCTCGCTGCTTTTAGTTCCGTCACCTTGCTAATTCCGTTCCTTCCTATGGCTCATTCCTGCGCTGTGATTCAGGCAGTGATATAGTCACCTTGCTGTTGTGGACCCTCGGTCTGTAATTTAACACACCTTGCTATGATTTATTCCGCTTAACGTGTTTCTATCTCTTGTGATGGTTCAGCCTCTCCCCCACCCCCACCTCACTGCTCAAGACATTTTCTGTCAGTGTTTTAATCCTGTGCTGGTTGTGTCTTGTGCTGTTTCAATCATGTCCAAATTTCAAACCTGTGCTGTTTTATTCTAATTATCTTTTCATCTTCTCTGAATTTCAATCATGTGTTGTGTTCCTATCCTGTGTCGTCTTCCCATCCTGTGTTGTGTTCCTATCTTGTTTTGTGTTCCTATCCTGTATTGTGTTTCCATCCTGTGTTGTGTTCCTATCTTGTGTTGTATTCCCATCCTGTGCTGTATTTCAGTCCTGTGCTGTGTAAAACCTGTGTTAATTCCGTGCTGTGACAATCTTGTGCTGTGTTAACCTGTACTGTGTTAATCCTGTGTTGTTAATCCCGTGCTGTGATAATCCTGTGCTGTGATAATCCTGTGCTGTTTGATCCCATGCTATGATAATCATGTGCTGAGATAATCCTGCACTGTTAATCCTGCGCTATGTTAAGCCGGTGCTGTAATAATCCTGTGCTGTGATAATCTTGTCCTGTGTTAATCCCGTGCTGTGATTATTCTGTGCTGTGATAACCCTTGTGCTGTATTAATCCTTGCGCTGTGATAATCCTTGTGCTGTATTAATCATGTGCTGTGTTAATCCTGTGCTGTATTAATCCTTGTGCTGTGTTAATCCTGTGATGTGATAATCCTTGTGCTGTATTAATCCTGTGTTGTGATAATCCTTGTTATATTAATCCTTGTGTTGTATTAATCCTGTGCTGTATTAATCCTTGTGCTGTGATAATCCTTGTGCTGTATTAATCCTGTGTTGTGATAATCCTTGTTATATTAATCCTTGTGCTGTATTAATCCTGTGCTGTGATAATCCTTGTGTTGTATTAATCCTTTTGCTGTTTCAGGTGGTTGTCTGGGTCGGCGCTTCCTTCTTTCTGACGTACGCCAAGATTTCTGTGGCTGGCGTCATGCGCCAAGAGGGACGCCATGCCCTTATATGGTATGGCGCCACTACGCAGACGGGCGCCCTCTTTGGTGCGGTGACCGGCTTCGTGCTTGTCAACGAAGTCAAGGTCTTCAAAGACGCCCCCTGGTGTTGAGAATGTGGACATGACCCACATAGCTACTGAGATAGTTTCACTGGTTCTTCTCCCCACTGCTACCAGGAACCATTAAAAAGCTATCTTGGGATCTTAACTGTTCTGTCTTGTGTGATAGACCATTAGGATCATAAATGGTTCTATCGTGTGTGACAATGCATTGTGATCTTCGCTGTTTTGTCCTGTGTAACACCTCAGGATGACGTTCATTTTCCCATCCTGCCTGCGTGACGAAGATCTTCCCTGTTCTGTCCTGCGTGACAGCATGCACGGATGCCGCTGGGATTTTTGCCGTTTTCTGCTGCACAGCAACGTACCAATATCTACGAGCAGTGCTCCAGTGCGGTGTACTCTAAGACTTGGCCAGTTTTTCTTCTTCAACGCTCGTCAGACTGAATGAGAAACATTTTAATGATGCGTTGCCCACTTCGTCGCTCGCCCCTGGATTGGCTTATCTCCAGTGTCATCGGTAAAAAATGCGATAACAATATAGATTATTCCAGCTTAGACATTCTAATTAATATTTTTGTCAACGAACATTTCGATGACTTAGAGTGGAAGGATGACTGTGCATGCAGTGAAATGTATTTAAGATGTATTGTCTCGCATATGTGTACACGCTGGCAGTAACCGAATAGTTAGAAATCCAACATTTTGTACTTTTAAATTGTTTATTTGTAGATATGCTGAAATATTCAGCAGAAATTGTGGACAGTCTGAATGGCTAATTTTCGTTCCAGTCAATGAGTTTACATGTGGAAGTTGTGGGTTTGAAAATACCTGTGTGTCTAAGCAAATGTAATGTTAAGAGAAAAGCCTCGCTCACCAACTCAGCCATTTGTTCACTCCCACCCACCCAATTCCTTCCTCGTTCACCGAGAAGAGAGAGAGAGAATAAAGAGCATTGAAGTAAACTGCATGTCTTTCAAACATGACTGCACATAATTTACTTTGCTATGTATAAAATATGCCGGACGATGCACAAACTATATACGCGGACACTGGACGATACAGTCTGAGCATACGATTGACCTGCAGATATGACGATCTCTGGTCATCACATGCACAAACCTGCTTCGCCGGATGTACGAAGGTATATCCGCTATCAGTCGTTTGGAGGAAGAACCTGGATACTTTTGTTTACCTGTTTGTTCGTTTGCTTTTGTCTGGTTGGTTTAAGAACTGTACATCTAATGGCCACGTATTCCCCCCACACCACCACCACACACACGCCGGTCCAACCCAAGTGCACCCAGTTTCCGTCTGGAAGCTGCACCCTTGTATGCAAGTCTTTAAACCCCATATTGCGTAATTTAATAGACCTGAATTTTTCTTAGTAAGGGGCTTCTACTGATCGATTTTATGAACGGACCTCGCTGATTTCATGAATAGGGTTCCATCTTCAAGTTCCACAAAACGATCTAAGCCCGGTTAAAAGGAATGGCCTATGGAGATTGGCTGTTCATTACGGAACAAAAGATCGACACATAGGCATGCTCAAATGCCTGTCGATATAGTGACATCTTTAAAAACAAAACAAAAAACAAAACAAACAAACAAAAACGGTACGCGTGGATCATGCGAAAACTGTCCAGTCTTTTAAGTTGTCTTGACTAAGTGTTCCATTCCGTCTGTTTACGACTGGTGATCCCTCTGTAATGACATTTCCTGATTTCGGTGGCCTTTGTTATGTATGTGCATGCCTGCGTTTCCCTTGTGAGTGTTGTCTCTAAGTCAAAGCGGTATAAATCCACATTATTACTATTTGGCAGTGACGAGGATCAGGAGTGATCTGCCCTTGCAACGGTGGTTGTGACAATATCGGCTAGATTTCTTTTATCTCTATTTTCTTTGTATGGAAATGCCATCGTGGACTGAAGGTATTTACTTGGAGTTTTTGTATTCCTCTGTTGAGTTCTTCTCCCTTGAGAAGAAGCTCCACGGCATGCGTTGATACTGAATTGTGACAGATCGGCCTAACGGTAACACAAGACAAGTACATATTCATATTCTTGAGTAGATCTGGTTGTATGACGCCAATCTCGAAGACGATGCCTGTGGAAGTCTCATAGCAAGAACTGAGCATTACTACGTTTTTAGGCGCTTGAAGTGGCAAAGAAGGCAGGAGAGGTGATCAATTGATGCAATTTGGTTCGAGAAGACAGTGGACACCAAGTCTAGTCAGGCCGATCTAGTGACTGCCACAGGCTGGGTTTATTGGTGAAGAGAGTGTGTCTGATAAAGACTCTGCGATAACTCTGACCGATCAACCTATTCAGTATTTGGATAATTGATCCAGTGGATCGCACCACCAACTTTGTTCATAGCATTGTGTGCTTTTCACTGGGTGTGGCCATCAACCAGCCGATAATGTTGCACTCCACATCAAGATCACTGATGCATACAACTTGACCTTGGGTAGTGGGCAGTGCCTGGACTTGCACGGGAAATAGACGCTCCCGCCCTCCACGAGTCTCCCACTGCCTTGTGGGTAATCCTGGGGAGGATAAAGGTTAAGGGAGGACACCCTAACAGAAAAGGGCTGTAAATGCGGCAGCCCAGGGCGAAAGTCTTCCTTGTGGAAGGCACCGGCCAGGCTAAGAGCTTCAATTAAGTTCAACGCCACGCGTTCACGACCAAGGCGAACCACCTAGTTGGAGGATCTCGGCTGTGGTTAAAGGACCTGGAGAGGGATGGGCGCCGTCAGGTCCTAACTGCCCAAGTTTCACCATGAGGACAACAACAACCAATAGCATACCGGATCGGTCGTCGCCCGGGTTAACAAGGACCGCGCCTTCTGTCACCCACCAGGGGAGAGGTGTAAAATATGCTACTGGTGGACCACCTAAAAGAATAAGAGCCAGAAACAACATCACCATTGGCACATGGAATGTTAGAACACTGAGAGGAGAAGGAAAACTTGAAGAACTTGAAATGAAAAGGTACAGCTGGAGCATACTTAGACTCTGTGAAGTACGCTGGAAGAATTTTGGAGAGTTAGCTACAGACGATAGACATCGGCTTTACTTCAGTGGCAAAGGGGACAAGCATGAGCAAGGTGTCGGTTTTCTTGTTCACAAAGAAAAGACATCGTGCACTGTGTCATGGGCTGCCGGCCAGTCTCGAGTCGACACATATCGATTCGTTTGAGGGCAACCCCATTCAACATCACCATCATACAAGCATATGCTCCAACATCAGACCACGATGATTACCAGGTAGAAAAGTTCTACGATCAGCTGCAGGAAGTCGTAGATCAAACACCTAAGAAAGACATCATCGTTGTGCAAGGAGACTGGAATGCCAAAGTGGGAAAAGACGCCTGCGAGAACTGGCAGGGAACCTGTGGCCAGTCCTCCAACGAGAGAGGCTTAAGGCTTCTGGAATTTGCCAGTTATAATGATCTCCTGCTGGCAAACACCCTCGGCCACCACAAAGCATCCAGAAGATGGACATGGCACTCTCCTGATGGGAACACCAAAAACCAGATTGATTACATCATGGTCCAGAAGCGCTTCCGGTCAAGTGTAAAAGCTGCAAGAACAAGAAGCTTTCCAGGAGCTGACATTGGAAGCGATCATGACCTGGTCATGATGACCTTTCGGCTTCTCCTGAAAAAGGTTAACAAAACGAAAGACACCAGGCTAAAGTTCGACCTCGAACGACTAAAACAGCCAAAATTAGCTAAAGAATTTCAAGCAATGATAGGGGGAAAATTTGCACCATTGACCATCCTCGGTGCCGAAGACAACACAGATGTGGACACGCTGATCACCACCTTTAACACGGCAGTGACTGAAACAGCCACCAAGATCCTAGGCAAACATAGGGCAGTTAAGAAACCTTGGGTCACAGCTGATTTCCTTGAACTGTGCGATAAAAGAAGACAATTGAGAAACAAGAAAAACACAGTAGAAGGTGCAGCAAAATACAAAGAAGTGAACAAGGAGGTCAAAAGGTGCATGAAAAGGGCAAAGGAAAAATGGGTAGAAGAACAGTGCAATGAAATCGAAAGCCACCTGCAGAGGAATAACACCAAGAAGCCATACCAGATAGTGAAAAACCTGACAGGCGCAAAACAGGGACGAGTATCAATCATCCAGGACAAAGCAGGACGTTGTCTTAGTGAACATCGAGAAATCCTCACCCGATGGACAGAATACTGCACAGAATTGTACAATCATGGAGACCCATGCGTACTTAATGTTGCAGAACCAAGCAATCTCGATGACTCCCCAATACTTCGTGAAGAGGTGGAGGCAGCAATCAAATCGCTACAAAAGGGGAAGGCAGCTGGAGTAGACAACATCCCAGCAGAACTGGTCCAAGCCGGAGGAGAAGCAATGGTCAGTGCCCTCACAACAATTTGCAACAAGATCTGGCGGACTGGTGAATGGCCCATACCTTGGACCCGGTCACTGATTGTTACACTTCCTAAAAAGGGCAACCTGCAACTATGCCAAAACTATCGCACCACCAGCCTGATCAGTCACCCAAGCAAGGTTATGTTGAATATTATACTGAGGAGATTACAACCACAAGCTGAAAACATTATCGCGGAAGAACAAGCAGGGTTTAGAGCAGGGCGCAGCACAACAGAACAGATCTTCAATCTGAGGATACTATGTGAGAAATACCTCCAACACCAACAAGATCTATACCATGTCTTCATAGACTTCAAGAAGGCATTTGACAGAGTGTGGCATGCAGCATTGTGGGCAACCACGAAGCTGTATAATATCAATGCCAACCTGATCAAAGTCATAGAACAGTTATACACCAAAGCCACCAGTGCAGTACTTTTCAATGGTAGCACTGGGGAATGGTTCAGGACTACTGTTGGTGTCCGACAAGGCTGCATACTATCTCCCACGTTGTTCAACATCTATCTAGAAAGAATCATGACAGATGCCCTGGAGGATCATGAAGGATCAGTCAGCATTGGTGGCAGAACAATCACCAACTTGCGCTTTGCTGACCACATTGATGGGCTGGCTGGCAGTGAAAAAGAGCTTGCTGATTTGGTTGAGCGTATTGACAAATCATCGAGAGCTTATGGCATGGAGATCAATGCAGAAAAGACCAAACTGATGACCAATAACACCAATGGCATCAGCACTGATATCAAAATCAAGACTGACAAGCTAGAAAAGCCCACAAACTTCAAATACCTTGGATCCATAGTTAGCGATGAAGGCTCCAAACCAGAAATACTTGCCAGAATAGCAATGACGACGACAGCATTGGCAAAACTGAAAACTATCTGGAAAGACACCAACATCACCCTCAGTACAAAGATCAGACTGATGCGCACCTTAGTCATCTCCGTTCTTCTCTACGCTTGTGAGACATGGACCCTGACAGCTGATCTACAGAGAAGAATTCAAGCCATGGAGATGAGATGCTTCAGAAAAGTCCTCCATATCTCCTACAAAGACCACATCACCAATGAAGCAGTGCGAAACAGCATACGGCAAGCTATTGACGAACATGAACACCAGCGCTTGGAGGAATCTTTGTCATTTGCGTGCCATTTGTCTTCCAGTATGCAGGCCGATTTCCGTTTTTAAAAATTCCATTTAGATGAGTAGGAAAAGTAAGATCTTTGATGGCGAGTTACTTCGCATTGATTCAGATTGTCGGCTACGTTGAGAAGCTTTCATCAAATCTCGTGACACGTATTTTATTGGAATTTAAAAAAAAACCTACTACTTTTCCCTTCACATCCATATACTGTATAAACATGGTTTCCCTTACATGTCGAAGACGCAAATCTACAATTTACAAAGTTGTAGACTCTTCTGTGTGTATAGTCACACAATCGTTTACATCTAAGATGGCGTCTTGGAAAACAACCTCCATGCTTCCAGCAGCTGACTCCACGCATCCGTGTAAAAGCAGCCTCTTCCAAGTTCACATTCTGCAGCTGGCGCTTCTCAATTTTGTGTTGTCTTTAGAGATCCATCATTAAACAAATGTACGAGATCAAGGGAGTATTTAAACCAACGCGCCATGAATATTTTGGCATCGAGAACGTCTGAAGATCTAAGATCAACTAAGATGTCGGGTAAGTACTAAAGTAGTCAATACAGCTGGGACTGCTTGCTGGTCGTTCTTGATCTTTTAGGGACAATGGTGGTAGAACAAGATTGCGCGTTAGATGATAACAGCTTATTTGACCCCAAAAAACTGCATTAGAAGGGTGGTGACAAAAGAAATATGATAAATTAGTGCAACTGTCGCAGGCTCACAGAAGGATGATCAAGCCGAGCTGGATAGGACAGCCAGAAGAGTTCTATTCATTGACATACGAACATAACATGGTACTTTGAAAAATAGATTTCGTCCTCGAAAGCAATGAAAGTTAATGAAGAACAGGTAAAATGGTTGTGTTTAAAGATATGTATGAGCTAAATATTTCACAGTTAAAAACATAAGTATCCTTAAAATATGTTGGTAATGTGTAGCGTAAACTAAGAAACAACCACTGCAACCCATCTTCAACACTACGACATATATATAGTTTTGTCACTCTTTGGGAGAAGGTTTGGTTGGAATCCCACCCCACCTGTCTGCGACAATGCCTGTCATGGCCATCACGACAGCGACTCTCATAAACTACACACGGGAAGAGACGGCTGAACATCACTGCGTCTGGGAGCAGACTGTTCCCACAGGTCAAAGGGAGAGGCCCGCACCCGACTTTGGTCGGACAGAAAAGACCAACGGAAGGCTGTAGCAGCGACCTCCCTCCCCCCATACACAACCGTCAGACTTCGTATGCAGCAGGTGCAAATGACCCTCAAGAATCGGCGTGTCCAGTCACAGCCGACGCTGTTCTGCGTCTAAACGGAGTCCTCAACTGGGAGAATTGTCTACTGTATCCACTGACCAGCGGCGACCACACCACTCGCTCCCACTGACAGTCTTTGGTGGCAAGGAAAGCTTTCATTCAGACAAATGAAATGCGAACTGAAGACTGCAGTATTCAAAAGCAATAAGACCACATCTTAGAGTTGATTTCTGTCTTATCTTTTTCCAAGCTTAAAAAATCAGGACTACCAAACTTAAAAACCAGTCACATATTTTACATGGGATGGGAGATGAAACTGTGAATATATAATATCAATATGTCCTTATCAGCATTTAGGCCTCAACACCTTTTATATGTTACAGTTGCTGTTAAACGTTTTCCTCCATGCTTGTAGACCTTATTCTGCTTTGTCATGTAGAGCTGTGCGTGGCTGAGGCAAGGGACAGTTATAATGAATCATTACAGGCACTTCTTTTTTGTGTCTAGTTGGGCCCAAACTATCACAAGGAGACCAACAATGGGCATAAAGTTAAAAAAATAATCAAAATTGTGTTTTTACAATCTTATTTTCAGAAACAACAAATTATCAAGTTGACATCTAGTAACAGTGTAATCGCAAACACTGGTCATTTATAAATCTCTTTCGTATTATTTTTAGTTTATTCATTGCCTCAAGGATGACACATTTGTACATTCAAAGACTTTTCTTCCAAACACTTGTTCAAGACTGCATAAGTGATGCATATGCCAGTCAGAAGTAGAAGATATAAGGGTTATCATTTTTTGAATACACAATGCACATTTTGTCAGCAAGGGGTCAACACAGCTGTTCACACATCTCCATTAACATTCTTTAATACTTTCATTTAGCATCAGGCCACATGGACAAATACAGGCCTAGACCATTTTATTCAGTTTAGGGCATCTGATTTTGTTCTATTTGTGCATTGTTTTTAAAATAGAATTCCTGGTATTGTCTGTTTCAGAATGGGAGAAATATGCTCACTTGTTGAAGCTTTGCTGTTCAAAGTGGAGGCTGCAGTGTGCATTGGGATAACAGGCACACCATGCACTGACCTTCCGCATGAATGGAATTGGCGCTTTATTAACAGAGTAGAAGTAGCAAAGATGGTCAATGTCAGATTTCAGTAAAAAAAAAAAAAAAAAAAGAAAAAGAAAGAAAGAAATGCCTGAAATCAAGAAAAGTTGCAAAATGTTCATTTTCTGCTTCCACCAAACAGCAGCAGCAAGTATTTTTGGCACCGATTGCAGACATAAAATGAATGGATTGTCTTAGTGGAATGACTGTTGTGACAGGTTTACAAAACTGGGTCCTGCTTCCCAGCTTCCCAAGAAAATGCCAAAGCTTTTAAGTCATCAAAGCAGCACTCCACTAGACCCCAGAAGGGCATTGGAAACACCCTGGCAAAGAACAGTGGAGCAGGAAATTAAAGTCCATGAACCACACCTGGTGCATGCTGCAGAGGATGGTCAAGACATGTGTTGAAGACCTTTGGTGCTGCTCTACAGGCCAGAAGGCGTACAGAGCAATGAATGAACAGTTGGCCAAGTTCCTTCTTCAGCATGGCACAAACAGCGTGTGGCTGCATTACAGCTCCAGTGGCTGGAGAATGCTTGGCCACCAAACCTGATCTTCCTGCACCATAACTCATGAAAAAGAAATGCCAGAACCAGAGAAAAGCATGTGATGAGGCAGAGGATGAATTAGAAGCCTCTCTGCTTTATCAGCAGATATTGTTACACTGGCATATTACATGTTGTGAACCATATGCAGCATTCAGGAGCTTTATTTCATCTCTCTGGCTTTATCGTCTGCAAAAGTGCTCCATGGTGTGGATGGGTGATTTACTGTTATTGCTGTGGAAAAGGAGTGCTGGAGATCAAATAAAAAACATGATGGCAGTTCTGGAAAACAGCTTCTACTTGGATGCGGTCTTTAGTGTAACCACTGCTTCTTTCCTGAAGTCCAGTTCCAGCTGCATGTTCTAGAGGCTGAGCCTGCAGACTTCACTGTGTGGTCCCCACAGATATTGTAATTGTGTAAGTGTGACATGGGAGAATGGTGCAGACTGCAGAGACTCTTGGTGACCCACATTCTACCAAAGCTGGTGAGCAGAAAATCTTATCACACTGTAATATTTTAAAACACATACTTTAATTGAACTTTACCCTGTCAGCCTGGTACACAGCAGCTCTTCAGCATGTTTTAACAAAGGGAAAATGGCGATGTTTTGCCCCAAGCTGTAGTTGCTAAGGCTGTCACCCGATGAAGAGCTTGGAATGTGAATGCTGTTTTGAATGAAGGTCCAAATGCAACCGAGTTCTGTCTCTGAGACAGATCCACATAGACAACTCTATTTTGCAATGGAGTTCATTCAGCCATTCCGTGTCTCTGAGAGACACATGTACATAGATAACTCTATGTATGTCCCTGTCCTCCAACGTAAGCTATCACATTTCTCAAAATTGCTATTCACCTTGTGTAACAGATTGTTGCCTGTTTTGAGGGAGGTACAGCTTCATATTGCTCGACATGGTGGACACAGTGCAGATCACATACAACATAAAGTACCTGTTGACTGGCTACTGCATTAGCTCTGATGACATTTGCATCCCACGAAAAATATCACTGTGTGCCTTAAAGACTTCCCCCGAGTGATGAAAGAGATGGGTTTTGAGGTGTGTCCTGAATGCAGCAAGAAAAGGAGCATCTCAGGTTTTAGCAGGCAGTGAGTTCCAGACATTAGGGGCAGCAAAACTAAGAGAACGCTGACCAAACGCTTTCAGATTGGTTTTCGATACTGTAAGAAGTTTTTCGGAGGAGGACCTGAGTTGCCTAGCAGGACTGTAGGTAGAGAGAACGCCGACAGATACAGTGGGAGTGTACCATCAAAGTGACGATACATGGGCACAGCTATCTTGTATTGAATGTGGAACTTGACTGGAAGCCAGTGAAGTTCTTGGACCATGGGTGTCCCATGCTCCTGCTTTCATTGCCTCAAGACAAGTCTCATGGCATGGTTTGGTGTCATGACAAGTCTATTGGCATGGTGAACCTGCTGAAGTCAAGCGATCTGTTCAGCAGTGAGACCTACAATCACAGAGTTACAGCAGTCCAGCCGAGAAGTAACAGTGGACGATATGAGTCTAGCAGCAGCTTTAGCAGACATAGGGCCGGATGCAAGCAATCCTCCAGAACTCATGAAAAGTTGCCCGGCACACAGAAAGTGTTGGATCAAGGCGTACACCAAAATACTTGACTGAGGCTTTGTCTTCAGTTTGTTACTGTTCATCCAGTGCATCAGATCATCAATACAGGACTGAATGCTGGACAAGGCAGTAGTAATCTGTGCAGGAGGGGAACGGGTAGTCACTTCGGTGTCATCAGCATACTTATGATAGTCACAATCGTGGGCAGCTATGACGGCAGACAACGGTTGAACATATAGAGTTGATATAGAGTGAACAGTACAGGCCCAAGGACTGAACCCTGGGAGATCTCGTAGACAAGTGAGTGTGGAGATGAGAACATGCCATCGACAATGATGGATTGTTCAGACTGCTCAGGTAGGACCTAAGCCAATCGAGGGTAGTGTCCTTAATACCAAAGGACGTATTCAAACGATCAAGTAAGATGTGATGGTCCAGGGTGTCAAGCACTGTGCTCAAATCAAGTAAAGCAATCACAGATATGAGTCTCTCATCGGCATTTGAAAGCAGACCATTGATGATGTAGAGAACTGCAGTTTCAGTGCTGTGGTTCTTTTTGTACGATAACTGAAGATAATGAAGGAGGTTATTCTGAGATAGATGGGCTTGCAGCTGGGAAAGAACAGCTCTTTCCAAAATCTTTTAAATGAAAGACAGATTGCAGACAGGATGATAGTTACCCAACTCATTAGGGTAATGACAAGGATTCTTAAGTAGTGGCGTCACAACAACCTGCTTGAAAAGATGAGATACAGTTCCCTATTTTCGGAATTGCTAAGCAATTAACATTCAGTTATAAACACCAACATACTTTATTTGTTAAAAAATTCCATTGTTCTATACTTCAGGAACTCTGTAACCTTCAACCATCCCATGTGCTGATGTGGCTTTAGAAGCAAAGCCTGTCCTGTGCTGAAAAAAAAAATTCTGTGGTACAATCCCCCAACACCCATAGTCTCTCTTTCCATTCTGTAAACAGAGTGGGAAAAAGGATACATGTTACACAATTCTGGTTGCAGCTCCTGTGTACAATAATGTTTTATTGAAATCAAGTCTGTTTGGGACTAACTCTAGAGACACTGGAAGTGTTGCCCTGACTCTTTGTCAGTGATTGTCGAGAAGGTATACATGTCCTGGTATTTTTGGAGGATGTGTAAACTCATTAATTTTATGTTTTGGTTCCCTGGTGTGCAAGGCTGAGTCAGAATTGGCCTTTGCCAGCTTATATCTGGTGGTAGTGATAAGTATGCCGTATGGTGAGCAGTCACCCCATTTGGAAAAGGACTGGATTGGAAAAGGTCTTGATCTGTGAGGTACAACGAGTCCATATCTGTCACGACAGATTTGATCAGTGATGTTTGGTCTCCCTTGTTTTATATCTTCCAGTTGCTGAAGCACTGTCTGCAGGTACAATTGCCTTGGTTAACACCAGACTGACATTTGGTAATGACCTTCCTCAATAAGGACCAAGGCTAAACAAAATAGGAAGGTACTGTTTTGACTGTACAACTGTTCTTGTGGCACTATTTACTCCTTTCATAGCAGCTTTCAAAGCTGCTATTTCCTCTGCCTGCTTTTGTGCAGGGCTAATTTTTTACTGAACTTCCATGAGTTTACCATGGTAGCTGAATACGCAATCTTGTTTTTCTGGAATCTATCAGTGTAGTAAAATTGTAATTTCCGAACAATATTTCTATACCACATTTTAAAAGGACAATCTTTTTTTTTTTTTGCCTTTGTTAACAAAAGTGGAATTGAGACAAATCAAATGAAATGATAGACGATACACCAATTGACAATTTCAGGGCATTACCCCTTCATCAGGACAATACAAACAAAAATGGATAGAGGCAAAGAAAGATCATGGCAGAAACAGATGAAGGCAAAAAAGCACTAGGTAAAGCAGAGAGAAGTGGAAAGTCCCATGTGGTTAAAAAAGAAAAAAAAATGTATTGACCTCTACCCCGAGAGATGGATTCCTTTAACGCGTGAAATAAATAGAATGAAACTGTGGGGTAATAACAACAATTTTTTTTACAGTAAAATCCTCACTCTAGAAAGAACTTAAAATGACTATAAATTCTGTAAAAGCAGATGAAAATTGACATATCACAGAAACAAAACAATGAAAAAATTAAAACTAGAAAGCCTGACCCTCTTAACCCAATCAAATGGTTAAACCCACTGGATGATAAATCACGTGGAAAAATGGAACTTGTGTGGGTAGGATGACATCCCAACCCAAATTTTAAATTTCAAATTGACATCAATTTGCAAAAAAAAAGAGAGAGGGCCACTTTAAAAAAGACAAAAATGTGTGTGCTTGCAAACAAAATGCAAGATCCCACATTATAACACTTATGTATTTATCAAAAGCATCCAGCCATGTGCCTGTTTTTTGGTTACACAATTTGTGGTTCAACTTGGAGTGGGATCTGAATTCACAAAAACCCTCATCTGAGGGGGCCAACACAAAGGGCATCCTTCCCCTTACATTTTAACCGAGCATCTTATGGTCACTAGCCATTCTCTCTACTTCCGAAGAAAAAAGAAATTTCTTCTCTAACAGAATAATGTCCCAGGTACTTTAAAACACATTAAAAAAATCCCTTCTGCTACAGAACGTAAGGCTTAGCAGATGGTGTCTAGACACCATCACTAAAACAAAGCACAGAAAAAAGTAACTAGCCCAAACTATTGGGACCACTAGGCCTCGAACAAAGTTTGCAGCATTTAGATCATCCTCTCACATTGGCCACTCAACCACATAGTGACAAAGTGACAAAGGCCAGCTAGAGCTCCGAACAGATGGATTGGCATTTTTTTTTCCAAATTGCACTTCTGTCATAATGGTGATTACCAAATACCACAATATTAACAAATTTTAAACCCTGTTTTATTCAGTCTTGTATATTATAAAATTTGTTTCACAGATGATTACCCCAGAAGGGTTAAAATCCATTGTGAAATACAACTTTGTACACACACCATTTTCACTCCATCAAAGGAGATCACAACTCTGAAAATATCTCCAGAGCAATACACAGAAGACAATAAATTCTCACTCCATGCCAAATATTTGCAAAGTATGTCGTACAAGCTCAATGAAAATGCATTATTTAATAACATTTTTTTCAGAGGGTTGTACACAACAAACAAAATGTTTATGTCTCAAAAGATATTTGCTTCATTGTAAATTATCACAGCACTATAATTTCACTAATTACAATAGACTAGATGCTTTTCAGTTTGTCTAGGTTCTCTTTATAGTGACCAAGGAGGATGCACTAAATGAAAGTGTGCAAAACACCATTCTTTTGGTTCTGCAGTTCCCTACTGTGAAGCAAAATCATGTGACACTGGGACATGCTAAGTGTGGGCATCCATCCAAAAATCACAAAGTTTTGGGTAGTATATCTATGACATCAGTTGGACAGATGGGAAATCAACTGACCACAAATATCCTGATCCATTAAAAACATGTCATACTGAAAATTCTGGCGACCATTGGCATTATAAAATGTTTTTCTTGGTTGTCCATTACCCTTCTAACTTCTCAATACATGTAGCTTCTCTACAGTTTTGTTCCTTCAAGTAACCAGATATTTCTCTATTTTACCTGTGTGCTCCTTCAGTTCTGCTCTCAGATTTCTGATTACATATAACGTTCTTTGGGAAATAACACATGTACCTCCAGGAATTTCCAGTCAATTCACATAACATTTGCCACTTCAGTTTACTAGTACTGTACTTTTTATCAGTTTACCATAAACAGGTCTTAGATTAAGACAGAAGCAGAATGACTCAATGAGACTGCAATTCTTGTCCTGAAAATGCAATTGAAACAATAGGCATAACAGTTTTTTGAAACACCATTTCGGTGTCTGATCTTCAAAACACATTTTTACTTTACCCCTACTCGATCCACATCATCATTTTCATTCCATCCAAAAAATAAGGTGACTTCACTGATCAAATACATCCCTGATCCCACCTGGGTAATAATGATTTATCCAGATTTTCACTACTGTCTTCGTCAATGAGAATAGTTTATTTTCAATATTATTCATGTTTGATATCAAATTCTGCTTATCATCATATGATGAGATACCGGCTAGCATCTTTTGCAAGACAAGGTCCGTTGCTTTAATGGAATGTAGGATTTGGTCCTTGATTCCTGCCTATCTTCTGTGAATAAAATACATTCCTGTTACTAAGCAGACTTGATTTTATAATTTTATTAAACACACTACGAATCTATGCGCATAAAGCAAAATACATGTATTATACATGCCAAGGTGTTTGTTATGTCAGATTGTCATGGTGATGTAAGCGCATTTACACACACACAACTGGAGTTGAGGGTGGAAGAGTCTGCTGCAGATTGCATGCTCATGATGACTATGGTATAGCATGGCTTCCTGTTTTTTGACAATAGCATCATGCTATAGAAGACTAGAAGCTCAGTTTAAAACAGGTGACCATTGCGAAAGTAGCATGAAGTCGGGATTTGACCAGAAATTCAGTTCACACGCTCTGGTCTGCTTTTTATGTGTCTGATAGGAGGGGAATTCGAGTCTAACTGTAAGCAGGAGAAAATTATGGCAAATCCATGCTCCTTTCTATGTGCATCCTCCAGGGGACATGCACAGGCTTAACTCATTCCTACTGCAAGCCTTCTAGCCCATGGCTCCCCTATGGACACACACTTTTTAGCCTTTTTCAAAAATTCATAAATAACTAAAAACGTTAGAAACATGATTTAAAATGCTTTTTAAAGATCAAGAAATGAAGAAAACTCATGTCGTACCTTATTTCTAGGACTTTATTCGTTAGTTTATAAATTCTCTGACACCAACACAGCTGAAGTTGAAGTAAACAAAAAGTTTTTTCTATGATAGGTCACCACAAATATAAGTTCTTTACACAAGCCAGTGAAGCAGGAATCCAACTTGAATGCACAGATATGGTCCAGAAATGACTGAAGACTACCGGAAATAATGAAATCTAATAAATAATCCATGGAATGTGTCCCAGCTTCAAAAAACACTCATCAACTTAATTCCCTCCTGGTGATTTGAAGTTATACACAGTCTGCTCACAACACTAATGTACTTACACAAAATGCTTTTTTCCTAAAAACCATGTCCATCAAGAAATCCTTTTCAGTCCATAGAACTAAACTCTAATTTTGAAGATCATCCAAAATGAAGTTGCCTGAAAAACATTCCAATGAAGCAAATCTGATGATAACCACAATTCATTCCTGCTCCTGACAGAAAGATGTCATGTTCACAAATAATGGAACAAGCAAATGTCTCACATGTATGATGTGCTGCAAGTGACATGGTTCAAGTGATACATTTTATTAGTGGGCATAGTCTTTCTGTGTGTGATATGCCTGCATGCATGGCACAGCATAGAGTGACTTCTGGCACTGCATGCACTGGTAACAGCTGTATTTCCTCTTCATTTTGGCCAATTGCTTTGCACTAAAACCTTTTGCTCTCTCTTTGGCGTAGCAAACCACACATCTTGCTTTGCAAGGCTCCATGAAATGCCTGCCTTCTAAACGCAGTATGTCACTAGTCACTGATGCAGCTGCTGTGAAATCTGAGGCATCGTTTACATGGAATTTGCAAGATCCTTTGCCACAGATATAATGAAATCTTCCAAGAACATGCCTGGTTTCCCAATTTGCTTTCTGACTTTTAGATACAAGCAGTGGGCCTGTGTCAAGGTGAGAGTAAGAAGGTGGAAGGCAAGTTTCTTCCACTTGATAGTTTTCCGATGAAGTGGCATGTAGGCATTCATCTGGTCGCTTTTGTCGACTCCAGACATGTACTTGTTGTAGTCAACAACTGGTGTAGGCTTTTTCTTCTGCTCCACTCTTGTCTGCACATCCACCATCTGGGGATTGTGAATCGTGGTCAGCACAGACGCCTCCCTCTTGTCCTTCCACTTCATCACAACCACATCCTGGTGACGCATGAAGTCAGCTCCCCCCTTCTGAACGACTTTCTTCATGAACTCCTTGGGCAGACCAACTCTGTTTGTCCTCACTGTGCCAACCAGCCCAGTGTTATCTGAAGCCAGGTTCTGTGCCAATGCTGGACAACAGTAATAGTTCAAGGAAAACAGGTGACTGCCGCTTGGGGAAAAACCTTTCTTAAATTTAAAACAAGGGAACTGGACTTTCTTCTGTTTCCTTGTTGTCGTTTTTTCGTCGTTTTTGTGTCGTCCTGATGAAGGGGTAGTGCCCCGAAACATGTAGATTGTGTTCGTCACAGTAATAGTTGTCCACATACAGGCAGTAGCCAAGCGATTTCAGAGGCTGCAGTAAACGCTGCACCACATCATAGGGCTTGTTACTTATCCCAGGGTGGTTACACATCACTTCCAGGTTGAAAACATACCCAGACTGGCTTTCACAGAGCTCGTACAGTTTCATGTCCCATTTCACAGGCTTGTCCTTCATGTATACCCGGAAAGAAACTCTTCCTCTCCAGGGACACAAGGCTTCATCAACACAGATCTGTTGCTTTCCGATGTACACAGTCTTGAAAACCTGTAAAAGACAAAGCCTTTTGCTATAATTTACACTGTTTTACTTGAAATTTTCAACTTGCACTCTGTGAAATACAATGACAGTAATGCTGTAGTTTAGTTTTGGTGGGGAGGTCATTTGCTGAGAATTTATGAAGTAAAAAAAAAAAGATGGTGATTCAAAAAGGGGTGTGGCACTTTGATGCCAATGTTTCATGACTGTTATAGGTAAAGTTCTATTATTGAATAAGGAAAGCTGACATATGCTGGACCCAAACAGGGAGGAAAGCATTTTAGAATGTTCATTGAAAATTTCCTTTGGATGGCTTAGTGCAGACATTAGATGAAACAGAAGTGGGTGTGGCTGTGGTGTGGTTGTGGTGTGGCTGTGCAAGCATGTACATGGAACATGGTGAACTATGGAGCATTGAGTTTATCAGTAGTTATTATGTTACTATTGTATGAAAATCAAATCAGACATAAATTTCACATCGCTGAAAAGATAAAACAAAACTTTTACCTCATTGAGGTGATCCAGCAAAGGTCTGATTTTGTGCAGTGGATCGTAGCTTGGTTGATGCTTTGCTGCACAGGTGGTGTTGTCATTCAGATGAAAAAAGGCAAGGATTGATTTGAATCTCTCTCGTCATCAGTTTGGAGGGATAAGGGCTATGAAGTACTGGGTATTTCAACCAGTAGTCATGAATCCTTGGCTTTCTCACAATACCCATGTGCATCAGTATAGAGAGAAAGTACTGTATCTCCTGTAAGGTGACAGGTTTCCAGGTGGCGAACAAAGAACGTGAGGAAAATGTCTCGCCAGAGCATAGTTTTGTATCGATGTTTTGTCGTGCAGACCTGTTGGTCTCAGTCTTCATTAGTTTTAGGATCGACTAGTCTATAAAAAGTATGAAAAAGTCAACAGGCGTACACTCCTCCCAAGTTGTCAGATTGAGAGGGCCCTTTAATCCCGGTGTGGCATGGAAATGCAAAGCAGGTGGAAAGCCTTCTAAATTCCGACACCATTCCTTTCACTAGTCCCCAGAATGATCAGAAGGTAAATCTTCAACTGCTGCTGCTGCTTCTTCGTGTTGGATATCAACATCCATGGAAACAATTTCGTCTTCTTGATCAGAAAAATTTTCAAGTTTATCATCAGGAGCACATGGTGGGCTGCTGTTTGCACCACGTGCAAACTCATTTTCCTTATCAGAATATATATCTTCTTCATTTTCTTGACAAATTTCATTCTCTACCTCAATCCTTGAATCCAAGATATTGGAAACAACTGTATCTTCATCATCGCTGTTCGCGGCGAAGAGAAGATCAAGTGTTTCATTCAGTGACAAACCTCGTGTAGCCACTCGCTTCCCGGCCATTTTTCGCTCGCTTGGAATTATGGTTGGAAACCGGTCTCAATGTCAGTTTAAACACAGTAAAAGGGAAGCAACTTGTGAAGAAATGATTCAGCTTTCGAATGTAAGAGTTCTTTACCTTAGATGATTAGCGATTTCCCGCAAATAAATCATCAAAGTGAATCGATCATGTTTGTCATCGATCATAAAGCGTGGCCTATGCTGCAATGACTTTGCTCAGCACGCGTCACGAATGAGTTAAGGATATACAACATACATAAAAAATGCTTATCTCATTCTACTGCCTGTAAAAGTTCTACAAACTATCAGCAATTGCATTCTTCAAAATTTCTATTCTGCATTTACTAAATCTCTTCTTGTGCATGTATTTTTTTATCTGCTGGTATGGAAGTCTGTGTGTGAAGAATAGAAGCATGTTAGATTGTGTGGTGAATGCTGTAGCAAGACTAAGGCAAAAGCACCTGTGTATGTTGTATGAGTGTGTGGTGCAAAAAGTATAGTGTATCTTTATTGACTGTAGCCATGAACTTGCACATCATTTTGAGCTTTTACCTTCACGTTTTTACATGCCAACATTTTATACGCTATGAATAAAACAGTTTATTTTATTCCTAAAACAATCTCCCTAATGAACAGTTAATGAACACGTTTCTGTTAATCTGAAATCTGGATGTAACGATTCTGTTAGAAAGAGGGGAAGAGAGAGAGAGGAAATGGGTGGATATGAAAAAAAAATGACCGAGTGGGGAGAGAAGAGAGGAAGATGTGGCTAAACAAATGTCTTTTTGATTATGTAAGTGATTGTATCTTATTTGATCTAACAAGTATTATGTTAAAGCAGGTAATGTGTCTTTATATTGATATATGTTTACATTGACATAATGTGTGTGATATCTTGTGTTATGCTACCTGTTATATGCTGGCACTGCAGCTGAATTTCTGTCAGGATAATAACGTTTTTTTTTAATCTGTTTAAATTTTGAATTGAATTTCCAGTATGAACATGTGTGTAACAAATTTCATGTCAGTACCATTAATTTTCAAGGTACCTGACAGACAAAAAAAATTGACATTTTCAAATGCCTACCACTGAGAAAAACCAAGGTTATATAGTCAAACAAGTGTAAAGTTTTTGTTTATATTAGGTTGCTCTCCCCTGCATGGTCTGGCATATCATAAATCCCTTTTTTTCCATCAAGTCATCCACATCTTACTGAAACTCTGTCTCATCAAAGATCCTAAATCTGCATAAAAATGCATTTATGAGTTGAAGAATTTGAAAACTAGTAAGCAGATATCTAAATGTCTCATCTGTAAGGCTTAAATATGACAGGCACAATAATTAATGAAGGCCCACAATAATCCACTTGAGTAAATTCATCAACCCTTTGAATTGAATCCATGAAGAATACAGTTAAAGCATGCACTAAGCATGCTCGTCAATAAAGGACAAGAGAAAGACGGAGTGAAAAAGACAGGACTGGGCTTGAGCGAAATTTCTGAGTATGCATAAAAAATATACTCAAAATCAAAACATCAATCTGGATTTAAAACTGACAGCAGGCATCAGCACCAGGACATGTCTTTGAAGATCTTGACTTGGTTGACTAAAATAAAGCCAGTCAATGCACCAATCAGAGAGCCGCCCTGAGTGGCTGCACCATACCATAAAAGGCCACGCCGCCCCATGTGACGCATGACCCCGCCCACAGAGATCTTTGCGTAGGTCAAGAAAAAGGAGACTCCAATCCACACCAGAACCTAGAGACACACACACTGGAGGAAAAGGCTGTTGTTTTGGCTGTTCTGCATGTATTACATTTCATTATTTGTTAAATTTGAATAAGTAAAGGTGCCAGTCATAAAAGTCTGCTCTGATCCCTACAATGGCCCTGTATAAGATCCATGTGACCACACTGCATGTGAGTCCACCTAGAGCTAACAGTGAACTCTGAACCACAAAAATCTAACAACAATGACAAGTATGACAACAATAGATGACAATGAATAAACCTTAAGTATTATAGTATTAAAGTTCTCCATTGGAAGTATTACAAGGATTATAGTGAAATTAAAATATGCTAGCAACATTCACAGATGAAATGTGATGTCTGATGACAATGCCAAAGTCTTTTCCTTTTCTTTAATCAGGAAATTTACAACTTACACTTTTAGGAAAATTTCAAAGCAGTTTAAAACTCACCATAACAGGACCCCCAGCATTGCTGTCCACAAGAGGTGGTGTGGGGCTCAGGGAGGCAGAAATGATGATGTAGACAACACACCCCAAACCCAGAGACGTCAGCACTGAGATCGCGAGCAGGGAGGTGACAGGGAGAAAAATGGCAATGCCACACGCAAGGGGGTTGGCTATGTTAGTCAATGTCACGACCAGGTTGTACACAGAGATTCCGTAAGGAAGACTAGAATACACCTGAAAAACAAATACTAGTTCGTACACTGTAGTTTGAAGTGTAACCCATTAATAGACAGTCCTATACTGAACAAGACATTAACTTATACTCCTCCGCAAGGTAAAAGAGATTTACATACGCTTGTAGAATTCAACAGAATAAAGAAAAAAGAAAGAAATTCATTCGGAACATGTCCTATCAGCTTTTTCTGGGGGCAAACACAACTTGGGGGATTTGCTCTTTGCAAACACAGCATGGCAAAAAAAAAACCCGAACAATTTTATTACCTCATCATCTAAAACTAGTGCAATCTTTGACCTGGACATACAAAACCAGTTTGGCTAAACACACTTATAGACACCTTTACAGATATACAAGGATCAATAGCTAGACATACCTGTTCTACATGCATTGCACTGTGGGTGTGCATGGGGACAAATAAATCACTTTATAAGATTAACCACCCTTAAAAATACTCTTATTATTCTACAGAACTGTACGTACTCACCGGTGGTTGTGCTGTTACATGTTATATGCACAGACTGTCACATGTCACTCCTAGGATATCACCTGTCACTCTTAGCTTAGCCAGCTAGCTCCTCCCCTTCCCTTCCCACTTAAGGTATGTGAGTGAAACGCCATTGGTCATGACAGCTGCCCTGCTCCACCTAGTCTGACCAGAACCGGTTTACTCAAGGTTAATGCGTCAGAATGCCTACTACTTAAGGAGGCAAAAACGCGATTAGAGACGGACACACAGAGAGGACCGGACATGTAGAGAGAATTAATGTAGGAGGACCACAAGAAGCGGACACGTGTAAACCCACGGACCTCTGCCCTCGCCAACTTCGCCAAAAACGTGGGAAGAAGTAAAAGGACTCCAGTTCTCTCGCCAGATACACAGAGGTGTATTGCGCTGACACGCCAACGGACTGATGTGAAAGGGACTGGACTTGCCTTATAAGTAAGGTCTGTTCTTGCCATAGATTATCTTAAGAGTCTGGGACTCGTGTTGATATAAGATAGATGGTTTTATCCTGCCGGAGACAGGAGACGTCATAAGCTAGTTGCCGGGCAAGTACGCCAAGAGGGTATAGAGGTAGTGCTGGTTGTACAGTGTCATAACTTCTTCATAACTTCGGTCGTTGAATAGCTTTCGAGCTGTGTATTGCAGTAAAGCAGCGGTATCAGTAGTGACAAGAGTAGGTGCTCTGTTGTCGGTCACTTACTGTATTGGTGTGTAGAGTTGAGTAGCTTTCGAGCTATTACAGTAAAGCAGTGGTTTCAGTAG
>SMGT01012920.1:500976-518047 GCA_004794575.1 Lanistes nyassanus | reverse complement strand
GTATGAGAATCTTTTCCCTCGGTAGATTTCTCTAGTTATTCGCATTATTTCATAGCATCGTCACCCTCTGGTGTAGAAACCATTGACCTGTTGCAGTAAAGGTTTTGGTGACGTTTGCTCAATGAAATCTACATTTTACGAGATCACCATAAAAGTTTGTCCAGTAATTCTAAGAATTCGAGTCCAATAAGTTAAGGTACGGCCCGTCACGTCACACAGACACTCACCTGTATTGATAGAAGAAAACTAGTGATGAAGAAGTTTACGATGGCAACTTGCACCAGCAGCATGGTTATCTCCTTTGTAGACACTGTTTTCTGCCTGTCACCTAGCAACCTGGTGCGTTCACCGCTAGTGTCCTTGACGGAGGCTGCGGGTGGTAAGCTGCAGCCTGTGGACAACTGCAGCAAAGCAGCATCACTAGTCGAAGAACTAGTGGTGATGTTTTTAAACAAAGGCGAAGAACTCTGGACAGAACTGCCCAAGCCTGAATCCTTTGCCCCACCAACGTTCACTGCAAGGCCAGGCACACAGACTGTCTCCCCACTAACCTTATGGGAGGCTTGGTTGACAAACTGGTTCTGGAAGTAGCCACAACAGTTCAAAAAGGTGAAGGACGCCATGGACAGGAAGATCATGGCAGACAGCAGCAGGAAAAAAAGCTGCACCGAAAATCTTGGCGGCAAGTACGTAGGGTAGACGAAGAAGTCCGTCACGTTCATTACATGGCCACTGACGTTGCGCTCGCTGGTGCTACTGCTGTTGATGCACTGAATGTCCCCCGCCCCCTGGCCCAACCCCATTAATGCTGGCAACAACCCACTCAACCCCTCGCCCACGAAGAAGCTGGACAGGTACACAGGCTTGAGGGACGCCATGAAGGCCACATAGGCTATGGAGGACGTGCAGTCCATCAGAGACAGACACA
Source organism: Lanistes nyassanus (assembly GCA_004794575.1). Lineage (NCBI taxonomy): Eukaryota > Metazoa > Mollusca > Gastropoda > Architaenioglossa > Ampullariidae > Lanistes > Lanistes nyassanus. Next base: position 517,119 of record SMGT01012920.1, on the reverse strand, counting down.
AACTTAAGATAAGCAAGGCCAAACTGCGTTCACTGCCTGCCACGTAAGAGGTGTTCTGCCAGAAGAAAGACAGCAGAACAGTGGACGTAAGGCCCACCAGCATGATGAAGTAGGAGGCGACCTTGTCCAAGGTTGGTTTACTCACTAGCTGTCCTCTCAGGCGGTATGTCACTACCAAGAATACCAGCGGGCCAATGTTGCCCACCTGCATGACACAGTGTGGATATACATAGTGAGGCACAACTCAGTCACTCATTCACCCACCCACCACCCTCTCACTCATCCACTCACTCAACAAAGTGTTACATAAAGCTTTGCTGAGTGTTTAAAGACATCCCTATAACTTATTTTAATGACGATGATGACACAGAGATCATGCTTACACTGCAGAAGGCTACACAGCAGAAAATCTATTTTGTACCAGCTGATTAAAGTTCTGCAGGATTGCACAGAAGTGATCTTTGAACAAAAAGATGGGTGAAAAATACACGATCAAAAGAGTAGTTAACAATGTTCATGCAACCCAACCCATCTGCATTTTACCAGCATTACCATAACTTACAACAATGAATACATTAGTCTATTCAATATCCTAGATATATTCTTGCACATTTCTGATAAGTGACTGAAAGAAAGAAATCCTGACACACCTGCCCCAGGACAGTGATGTAGGATGGAAGAGTCCATTTTTCGGGCAGGTGGGTGACCAGGATGGGCAGCTCTACCCACATGCCATTGATGTCTACCCAAGAGGAGATAGCAAAGATACACACAAGCACGTGAACCAACAGGCTGGATTCCAGCAGTGCATGTCGGAGTGAGTCCATAATTGCCTTTCTGACATCATCCACTCAGCCTGGTCTCTGTGACAAAAAGTTTTAACATCTGGACATTAGTGGGAAAATACTAATTACTGGTAGTTATAATTAGTGTTTTGTGCATGCATATTTTCGATGGGTCCAGTAAAATGTTAGGAGGCCATTTGTTTTCAGCCTCATCTTTATTCTTTGCAATTGGTTTCCTTATCCAGACAATGAGCTAAAAAAAAAAAAAAGAGAGAGAGAGACTATTTCATGGGCGCCCATATTTTGTAGAGGAAGCAGATGGTAAAGTGGTTTGAGTGCCGACCTCCGAACCCAGAGATGTTGGTTCATTACCCATGCCCTACTCAACACTTCCCCAAGCTGTGACCCATGGACCTGGAAAGGTATGGCAGCGAGGGAGAAGAGATAGGCACTGCCCTTACAATGCAGTGGGATTATCATGCACTTCCACTCACCTACAGCAAAACAGGTCATTGGACAACCTTTACCTTAATTATTCTGTTGTGTCTTCTGTGCATACACTGATACTGATATAAAACTGGGTTTGAGTCGTTATCACATACATACTGCACCAGCTAGTGCAGAAGGTGCAACAAGAACATCACAAAGATTTATTAATCATCAGCACTAAACAGAACCTTTCAATTTTCTTCCTGTAACAATACTGATTTGTCCTTCAGCCAATTGCTGTTGCGGACATCTTAGTGTGGCTCATAACACATATTGTATTAGCTTAAGTCTTAAAGGGACTTTTTGGGGAAGGGTGTGTGTGTGTGTGTGGAGGGGATGGGGGGTACCTAATAAGAAAAATTAACAAAAAATTGTAGTTGTTAACACCTTTTCATTGTTACACCACTGATTTAAACTTGTTTAGATCAAACAAACTTGGAAATGTGACAGAAAACCAAGTTTAAAGCAAGCCAAGGTTTGATTTTAAAAAAAATAAAATGAAGAGAGGAATATAAAAACAAAACACTTGCTGGTTGTGTCCTAATAGATGTGTGACACACGAATATGTCTACACAGACTGTGATGGAGGTCTGGTGTACTTGCTGCTCTGCTATCTGTCTTATAATTACACGAGATGTTTCATGTCCAGCGATCAAAGTATTTACAGAACAGCCACATATTTATAGGGTGATGTTGACAGATGTGGATGACAGAACATTTTGCTGGCAACAATTGTCTAGCACAGTAGCTGGTTTTGCACCAGTAAACATCAGCAGCTCTTTCTGGTATATGTACAGTATTGTAAAATGACAACGTCCTACTGTAAAATGACAATGTCCTACTGTTTCATTGTTAGCTGGACAATTGCCAGGTCACCACACTTTCAGTCTATCTGAACACTAGACCATCAGGTCATTGGTCATGTGAGAGGGTGAGATACATGATACAAGGTACTTTATTGATGTGGCCTAAGTCATTAATGAGTTTAGAGGATGGTGGAGATGCAATGATATTAATAAAAAGCAACAATACAGTACATATACTGAAAGTGATGGTAGACTAAAGCATACAATATCCATCACAATAAAATATATACATGTATTATCCAGTACTTTGTTGGGGTTGTCGTTTGACGATTTTATAGCGCTCTGTCCTCATTTGTTCTTGTTTCATGTATTATCCATTAATCTCTCATTCCTTATGAGCCTTTTCAAAGCCAGGTAATAAATACATGCATACATTATGTACTATACTGTGTGATGTAACTTTGTAAGCCACAACTGATTCACTCAGGTTTTCAAAAACAACCAATACTTTATACAGAAAAATGGCCAGATTTGTCAAGACATGTATCATCTCATTCCTAGTAGACAATGATACTGTTTCTGGATAAATACCCTTATTAAGCAAAGTATTCCAAATCTTTATCAGAAACTGCATCACATCATCACCAGCAAATTTAAAGAATTCCCACAACAAACCATCAGGGCCAGCAGATTTATGAGTTTTCAGTTTTCTTATAACATCTATGACCTCTTCTTTACACACAGGGCGATCAAAAATATGCACAAGTCAACATCTTGATTAGCAATGGTCTCATCAGCAACACTGTCTTGCTCTAAAATAGTACAGACATGTTTAAACCCTTCTTCCTTACACACACCGTTTTGTTTAATCTTTTACATGTAATTCTTCTTATCTTTTTATTTTACACCAAATTCTTTTTGACTGTGGACAGTAGCAAGAAGTTTCTTATACAACTTACCTTAATGTTTCTCACTATATAGATGCAACAACTTGTTGTATATTTCCTTTCTTTACAATATGCATTTGTATGAGCAGTATCTGAGGACCTAGAAAGTCCCCCCCCCCCCCCCAGAAGCGGTCATTGCACTAGTCTTCTCGAAGCAACACACTCATGATCAAACCAATCCAAGTTACCTAACCTGCATTTTTTGTCAAGATGATTGCTTTGGATATATAAGTGGCACGATCTTGATTCTGCTATTGAAAGTTTCCAAGATAACATTAATATTCCAATCAACAGACTCAGAGGTTTGCCTTATATCGAAATCAATCCCACTTGACTGCATCCCAAAACTGGTGTTCATATATTAATAATTTACTGTACAAATTTATGTACCTCTCCCTTCTCATTCATTAAGGTTTGTAAGCTTAGGACTTTGTAGTGGAGCAAGACTGATTGAGTTCCAGTGGTATCATGCTGTGATTATATCCATTCTGAGAAATTCAAGTTACCCACTGGCATGATGGTTTGGAACAGACCACTGCTAAAAAAAAACAATCAAGACTATTAGTATTACCCAGTTCAGAAATGAATAATTAGCAGCCTTTGGTGACCATTACATACACCATTTGCAACACATAGACTGAAGTGGAAAAAAACCTGCACAAATGGAAAAAAATACTTCGCATACTGATTTAACACCACATCCTCAAAGTCTCACATCAAAATATTATGCTTGAACCCTGCATGCACATGTAAACAGTTCACCACATGATGAGCCCTTTTGTTTGGTCAACCTAAGTGAAACGTCGACTACTACGGGAGGGGGGGGGGGCTGGGGCAGTGTTTGTCTCAGTGTCACTGTCACCGACTAAAGTTTAGTTGTGCAGTGACTGTGACACTGAGTATATGCTTTAGGCTAAAGCAGGTTATAGGAGAAAACACACACCGGCGTTAACAGTAACGGAGCTACAATGCCCGTGCCATTATTTTTTTATTTGTTGTTGTTGGAGCGGCAAAACATGAAGGCAAAGTTGCCACAAAATAACCACACTGACAGCAAGCTCATCGGAACTGCTGGCATGGCAACTCCTATGTAGGCTGAATGTATTGGAAAGGATGAACACATCCCGTTTTCTTCTGAAACTTGGCCACTAAAACACTCGAAAACAAAATTTTCACCTGTATGTGTCTACAAAGTGAACATTTACAAGCGGTATTCCACTGATGGTCAAAGCCCCTTATAATTAACAAAAACTATTGAAATTTGTAGAGCTTCAGGAAAGTGCGTCCGACCCATACGCTGACAACAGCTTACCCTCATCGTAAGCGGGTTTTATATGAGGGTATAGAAAAGGAAGGAGAGCTGTAACAGAGCTACCTAAAGCATTTCCCCGTTGATTTCACATTTACTTCATCCCTTCACATATGAGTTCATATGGGTCGATTATTGTTTGCTTGACTTTAATTTGCACCACAGATTTTTAAGGTCAAACAACACTCGCTCCCAGGGCACACTGACCTGTTAGGTTGAAATGTAATGTCAGTTCTCAGCTACAGACGCACGACCAGCAACATTTTCTCTCCGCTGTTGATCAGCTGCAGCAGTGACGTGATATGCTATTTTGAACGGAGGTCAAAAGACCTCTTTTCAGCATTTGCAGTGTTAAGGCTGATCGAGGCGCACACATTTGCATCGCTGTGGCTTCCGATTTATACAAAACAAAAAAGTTATAATTTTAAATCATAGATTCTCTTTTCTCTGCAGCGATCAAGTAACATGCAACGCTGTTCTGTCAGCATTAATTCCATGTCTGTGCGACAGGGACACGTGCACGTAGACAGCACTCTCCTACAACCCGTTACATTTCTCAAAAGTGCTATACTCACCTCGTATATGCACTGTACATATTATAAATATGTACATGTTATAAATTTCTTGAATTAGCTGTCTTAGGTTCGGATGAATGAAGAGCCGTTGTAGTCCCGGAGATTGTGTACTACTACTGTCGTCCTCTGTACGAGCGGTTTACCGATATCATAAGCACCGCCTATGATGCGAGCAGGTCAGACGCTTGACCCAGTTTGAGCCCCACCCCCCTCACATTGGATTCCCTTCTTGATTAATAGGATACAATGTGTTCGCCTGAACTGTTTCGAGGAAGTAAATATAAAATTTTGCAAGATCAGCAGCACGGCCCCGATCAGTGGATGGCAGCGGAGTCGAAAACTTTAAACAGGGTTTTTTTTACACCAGCAATTAGACAACTTCACAGATACAACAGCCAGGCGAGGGTTATCCTCTCTCCCCACACAGAAATGCATTCAAACACAGACACATAACCAAAACCAAAGTTGTATGGTACAGCACAGTGTAATTTGATTTTAGGGTTGTATACATTGCACTGACATCAAGCAGCACGCCTACAGAGTACAAATGTGTGCATACATATGCAATTCAAGCAGTCTTTCTCATGCCCATGTGCACACAGGCAACCACGCATGCATGCATACACAAACAAAATGATGTCAAAGGTCTTCTAAACAATAAAGATAAAGAAGACAAACATTTACACAAGCTAGGGAAATCTTTTGATTCATATTACAGCTTTCTTTAAAAAGAACAAGAGTAGATTTATATCAAAATACACTATAAATATGTTGTGATCGAAATGTTGACCTACAAAATTTCTGTGGAAAAACCAAAGAAGTTTGTACACCCAGGTCAGAGCATGTCCTCGTTCTCTCTCTATCTCTAGCAGCTGACTTTGCCACTCAGCATGCACAGACATGCACACACACACACACACATTGTTAAACATTGTTTCTCACAATTGATCTTTCAGGGGTAACGGCAAAAGCAAACAGTTCGGAACTCAAAAAAACAATAACATACAGTTTCCTGGCAAGTCTAGTACATCAACATGTGAATAAAATATTTGGTAGGCCATTGTTGATCGGTTTAAACAATATATACCACATTCAAAATATTCACCTGACACCAAAACAACTTACTACTCAGTTCTTGTTTTTAAAGCAACATATACAGTATGTAAACCCTCGAGGTTACCAGATTTATTTCCCCTTGCGGCCTTTCTAACTTGGGGAGATACCAGTTTAGCAGGAAAAATGTAGTCCCTCAGACAAATAAACCTTTGTCTGGGGACAAGTCTAGTTGTGTATTAAAAAACCCCTTTAGTTTGCATTTGGGGGGAATGTGTACTTCTGTAGTATGGCCAAAGTGAGAGGCAGAGTTTTCCCAACGAATTTAATTATTGGTGCGACCGAATTACGCTATTGCGCGGAAGAATCGCAGGTCCACGTGTTCTCCTTCAGTTTGTACAAGGTATGTGGTACAATGCATTTATGTACTTTGTATTTGGCATTAGTGAATTTGTAAAGAAATATCCTTGTGTATACGCACGGCCGTAAACGACGGCGAAGTTGTACTGACGCGGTTATGAATCGGATTATGTTCTCCTCTGCAGTGGGGCGGTGTATGTATAAAATATTGTTCCCCAAAGAAATTTCATTGTGGAAAATATAATACAGATCGGGATGGTTTGGGGATGATGTATACTCTGATGTAGATTCTGTTTGCTTGTACCGTGCACGTGTTGCGGCGCTAGATCGCCCCCATCTTGGCCACAACGTGGTTGCTATATGGGCTCTGTTCCCCATTATGGTGTTGAGTTTTCCATGGAGGTGTTTAGCTGTAAGACTGCCTCATTGATGTTGAAGTTGTATTAGTTGGATGTATTGCTGATGTTGTAGCCTGAAATTAATTGTTAGGTCGATCTCTGTTTCAGGCCACCTTTTCTCCCCATTTTTACCTTTTTCACTACTCCATATTTTCTATTCGATTCTATTCTTTTCTACTCGATTTTTTATTTCTATTCTATTTTCCCCTTTCTCCCTTTCTCCTGTTTCTCTTCGTTTTCGTCTATAGTTACCAGTCTGTCATTTTATCTTTAGTTCGGGATTTAGATAGAAGAATAAAAGTTATTGAATCTATTTACTTGTTTCTGTATTGTTTAGTCAGTGAGGAGAGAATCTGTGTGCGTGTAGCGCTAACCTCTATCCCGAACCAAAATTTATTTTTGTAAGACGACGTACACATGAGCTTGCTAATTTTCCGCTAGTGTGTACCGATTACAAGTACAATGAGTGGTAAACTACACAACATTGCCCAATTTTCTGTAGACATCAGAAGTACAAGCCTAATGCTTTTAGGCCTACTGTGATGTTCTGTGGGTATCTATCAGATGGAAGCATAGGTCTGCAAGGCACAGGCAACATAATATGAAATGAAAGTTGTCCTAGTTGTAGGCCTGACACATACAGCATGTCTTGTTTGCATTAGTAGATGGCTCAGTGCATGTACAAGGTCTGAAATCTCAAAGCATGGTCATAACAATGAGTTTCTAATGTACCTGTTTATGTCTTAAACGAAACATTTCCTTATATGATATACACATTATTGATGTGTTGAAGTAACTCTGTTGCTTTTGATACAGAATGCCATTTTTGTCAACGGATGTCAATCCTTGCTTAATAAAAATGCTGACTGCATTCTTTGATTTCTCTGGATGTCCCAAAACCGTGTTTACAAAAAAGCAGCCTAATTTCCAATCACCCAAATTATGATAAAAAAAATGACTGCAGCTTGTAGTAAAACATATAGTGACAACAGGGGAAATGAGCCCAACTGAGTACCAACACAAATTGATGTTTCGGGCCATTAGGTACACACCAGGACAAAGCATAAATGAGAAAATACACTAATTCATTGAGATGTAGATCTGTAGATCAAGAAACACGAACTTCGTCTGTATCAGTATTCTGGCTGACTCAGTTCCCCTGCCATCACCAGTTCTTCAGTGTGTTCTAAAACTCCTTGGACAAGATCAACGTGTATGGTGAGCATGAGCACACCTGGCAAAGCTAAACAGGTTAAGCAGGAGTCTACGGCAGCAGAACGTCTCTGAATAAAGGATCAGGTGTAAGCAAGGTAGGCAAGCCTGACTTGGAACAGTGCAGGATGGGTACTGAGGTGAGCTGAACCTATGCTCCCAATAACCTGTCTCCTAATACTTGCAACTGATGCCATCCCAGCAAAGCAAAGGACTTCTCGGACCATAAAGTGCACCCTACACCCCAGCATGAAGACTTTAAAAAGACATATTCCTACTTTCCCAATGTCGATAGAATCTTTATGCATCTATCTTAACTAAATTAATGGAGTGGAATGAACCCAAGTAAGAGGAGGTTGGTCTTGATAACTTGTCTGTTTACAGGACATAAGCAAGATTTGCAAAACAATTCAGAAACTTGTTATATTTTTCCACCAAAAGATCAAATATAGCCATTTTAAACAGTTTTACTACCACTGAGCAAAGTATTGTTTGCTTCACACTTGTTTGAGACTCATTTCTCATACAGAGCATGTGGTGGTTACATCATGAATGGGTACGTGAAAATTTATGTAATCTCACACCATTGACCTTTTTTCGAAAGCCCTCACAATATACCCATTAGTTGAATTTATTTTGCGCAAAGAAATCTGTGGATTTCTTGAAAGGCATTTGTTTCACATTACAAATAAATGGTCTAATTTCAAATGCATGGTGTCTTCAGATTTTGAGGGTAGGTCCCTCACAAACTGGATGGATTTTCCCTCTTTCTTCTTTTGCTGTATAATGTTTCTAGGACTTTTCAAATATATTAATCTCATCTCACTCATCACTTCTCATCTAGAAGTAGATTGCAGGGGAGGTAGGCAGGATGCAGCTTCCGACACTTTCTGCCATCCTGGTCTGTCCTCTGCTATCCATATCAGAGCTGGGATGTCAAGTGCTGTCCATATCAGAGCTGGGATGCCAAGTGCTGTCCATATCAGAGCTGGGATGCCAAGTGCTGTCCATATCAGAGCTGGGAGGCCAAGTGCTGTCCATATCAGAGCTGGGAGGCCAAGTGCTGTCCATATCAGAGCTGGGAGGCCAAGTGCTGTCCATATCAGAGTTGGGATGCCAAGTGCTGTCCATATCAGAGTTGGGAGGCCAAGTGCTGTCCATATCAGAGTTGGGAGGCCAAGTGCTGTCCATATCAGAGTTGGGATGCCAAGTGTGTCCATATCAGAGTTGGGAGGCCAAGTGTGTCCATATCAGAGTTGGGAGGCCAAGTGTGTCCATATCAGAGCTGGGAGGCCAAGTGTGTCCATATCAGAGCTGGGAGGCCAAGTGTGTCCATATCTGAGCTGGGAGGCCAAGTGTGTCCATATCAGAGCTGGGAGGCCAAGTCTGTCCATATCAGAGCTGGGAGGCCAAGTGTGTCCATATCAGAGCTGGGAGGCCAACTGTGTCCATATCAGAGCTGGGAGGCCAAGTGTGTCCATATCAGAGCTGGGATGCCAAGTGTGTCCATCCCTTGATGCTGTCACGCCAGCTCTTCCTTTGGCTTCCTCTCCTCCTTCTGCCTCCCAGTGCAAGACGGACTTAGTGTATTACGTATTGTGTGGCCCAACCATGCCAGTTTCATGTTCTTGAAGCTTGTGAGGAAAGGCTACCAGGGAAAAGCAAGTCTGTCTACTTTGTTGCAGATATGTTTGTGTTCTGTCCCAGAGATTGTGAAGACCTTGTGGAAACATTTGGTCATAAAGGCTTCATCTTCATTTCTAAATCAGCTGTCAATATCCAGTTTCCACAGCCATACAGCAGAATGGAGACGACTAGGGTTTTTCAGAGCTCAATCTTGGTAGGGAAGCTGATGCAACTGTTCTCCATACTTTGATCTGAAAATATGCTCTGGCAAGGAATAGTGCAATCTTGACTTCTGCAGTAGATGCTCTGTCTCTGGTTAGGACAGAGCCAAGATATTTTAAGGTTCCCATGTCTTCCAGCTAGTCTTTATTTACAGCGATGCCTGGATGGGTGTTGCTTGTGTTGTTGACCATTACTTTTTCAGAGCTCACCTTCAGTCCATAAGCCCTGTTCTTTCTGCAAGCCCGTCAGTGCCTGCAGTTCTTGGCTGCTGCCTGCCAGAAAGTCAACATCGTAAGCAGAGGTTGGAGATAACTCTTCCTCCTTCTGAGATGGTACATATGTTTGTGGAGGGTCTCACGCATGATTTTCAATGAAGAGCTCGATCAGAACCAGTGAAAGCAAACGACCTGTTCGGATCCTGCTGTGGTTGGGAAGAAGTCACCTACCTGGTTGTTCAGTGTTACAGCACTGCTGGAGTTTTTATACAGTACTTCAGTGACCTGCACTAGGCCCTCTTCAGAAATGTCAAACAGCTTAAACATGAACTCTCCAAAAAGCAGCAAGATATGTTGTCGCTCTTTCAAAGGTGGGATGGAAGGGATTAGGTGAGACAACAGAGGATGGCCACAAAATTTGGTACACTGGCAACCAAATTAAACACCAACACAGAGAGACATTCGCTGTGCATGGAACCTTAGCAAGTTGTGTTATCAGCTGAGTGTCAGTGTCCAGTAGGCTCACCACCATCAGGATTGCATACTCAAGAACATCCCCATCATCAAGGTGTAGGCACCAACATCAGACCACTGGAGTGCTCAAACTGGCCCAGATGCCTACCAACATTGGGCAGGAACTGTGAGGAGGTTCTGATTAGGAGAGACTGATATATAGGGACCGGACTTCTGGAGTTTGACAGCACCAATCTTTTGACTACTGCCAACACCCTCTACCCCCAGAAAGTCATTTAATTGGAAACAACATTCGAAGCAACCATGACCTTGTTCTGATGGTCATGAAACTAAAATTAAGGAGGAATTTTCATATCACCCCACCCTGAGTTAAATTTGACTATGCGAAACTGAAAACTCCAGTGGCTCTTCTCTTCCAGGCTCAGCTAGAAGCCATATTTAGAGCTCTGAACATGTTGGATGACAGCACAGATGAACCAGAAGGCGGATTCAAAAAAGTAATCCTAGAAACTGCCAAAGACATAGTGGGATTAAAGAGGAAGAGAATACAACAATGGATTACCAATACATCCTTGATCTCTGCAATTCTCAGGAGCAGAAAATGTACCAGTTTAGAAGAAGCCCACCAAAACAAACAAACAAACAAACAGCCTCATTCACCACAGAATAAACGAGGGGACGGAAGAGTGGATCAAAAAGCAGTGTAAGACTATAGAAATTAAGACGAAGAAGAGTGAAAGCAAATTTGCATATGATGCCTTCAAGAAGCTCTCCAGACCAAAGTAGAACAGGTCTAGTGTTACTGAGAACGAGGAAGGAGAGTTGTTTACGCAAAGCCTGGCCATCCTCTCATGGATCAAATGCTACAAGCTGTACAAATTCCAGATCCCAGCCTCACTGACAGCAACATGGGCCACAAATTACCACACTATGTATAATCAAGAAGGACTAGGGGGAGGAAGCAATTTGCTTTTTGAAGGGAGCCAAATCACCCAGAATAGACATCTCAGCAAAACTAAACCAACTTGGAGGGGAAGAGATGAGGGTGCTGACCACACTATGCCAGAAAATCTGGGAGTCCAAAAAGTGGCCAGCACCAGGGCACAATCCCTCGTAATACCCTTCCCCAAGGACTACATACATATTACTTTACCTAAATCTGTTTCAGCTCAAAAACTTTCATTTCAGGAATGCTTTATGCACCTTACTCTGACTGTAAATAAGAGGTACTGGTGGAGCAGACCACTCAAAATAGTTTGCAGAAGCAACACGTAAGTGTGATGATGGATGATTGACCATGCCACATATGTACGTCTGAAAACAGTAACATATCTAACAACATATATTAATAAATGATTTTCTACTTTTCATGTCAATAAATTAACAAAGCCTGAGCCTGAATGTTAAAAAAATTATACAATCCATGATTTGTTGGCCTACTGTGTCTGCTTTATTTCCAAAATTAAGAAGAAAAAATTGCGAATATAAAAAAAGTCAAAATATCTGTCTGGTGCACAGGCTCTGTGTCCAGTGTACAAAAAGTGTCACTTGTATCATCTGTAGCATCAACATCCACATTCCGCGTGCCTTGAAGCATTTGCCTTGGGTGCTATACTACAATCTAAATGCTTAACCAGAAAACATTTTCTATGCTGCTGCAGAACTTTTTAGTTTTAAAAAACCATCTTGCAATAAATATCATGACTATAAATTACAATGGTTCACATGTTGACTGCTGAACATTGCCATCTTAAGAGCAGTCTTCACAAATAACAATCCAGAAAAGTCACTTGGTCAAGTAACATTCCAAAACTTGTTTGCTGCCACCTATAAGGGTTGTGACTGATAGACAAATGTCTGAAATATACTGGTCCAACTTTCTGTAGGCCAAAGTCAACCATCTGGTCTGTGCTACACACTACTGTCTTTGCAATTTATACAATTCCTGAGATTCATACAGTAGTGCTATTCAGTGCCACCCACTTTCACCTTAACCTTCATGCATCCACATTTCCACATATCTTGGAGTTCCCCCCCCCCCCCCCCCCCACACATTCATTTCTGTTGTCATACATTTAGTCATTGTGTATGGCTTTGCCAGCAGGCGAATCTCACTTTCTTCTACAACCCCTCCTGCCCCATTCACTTACTTCCCTTTGCATGGATTCAACTTCACTGGACCTTAACTCTGTTCCTTGTCTGTTAATGTGTTCATGTTCACTCATGTTTAGTTTCATTTCTTTCTGATATATTCATTTCCCTCCTGAGTCTTCATGCATGCTGGCTCCATGTATCCAAGCGGTGATAAAAAAGTACATAAGGAGTCCCACGCAAGGAAACAACCTTGTCCAACAAGCGTTCATTAAACTCTTTTTCAGACAGAATGCGAATAGTTTCATCATCACATTCCAGCCAATGGTATTCTGGATGATTTGAGTCGTAGTCTCCACTGGCTGCTTCACCTTCAGTGGATGCTCCAGCCATGGAACATGCTGTTTCTCCCACTGTCCTTCCCTCACAGGAAGAATTCGAAACAGGAATGCTGGAGGCATCCTCAGGCTGTTTGGGTTCCTGTGTCAATGCTTCTCCATCCACAGACTCCTTTTTTTGGACAGAACTGTTGTTCAAGTAAGTTTTGAGGGTGTCATAAGCCAGTGGGGGTCCATCCGCATTTGGACGCACTTTGATGTAGGACAAGTAGTGGCCAGAGGTTATGGTTGAACCAGCATGCATTATGATTGCAAACAGAGTGTACCTGCAGAGGTGGGGAAACCCTTATCTTTATCATTGTTCGAAAAACAACTGAAAACATCTCTCCAACTACTCACTGAAGACTCCTCTGACAATGATCTATATAGTGATTTATTTAAATAATAAAAGCGAAGGATAATAATATTAGCAGAACTAAATATTTAAAAAATCATAATGATAACTTAACATGATAAGAAAACAAGATAACAGATACACAAGAACAAAATATACTGCTAGCATTAAAAATAGAATATCCTTGTATGCATACTTGTTACTGTTCTGCACACAAGCATGTAAATATAAATCAAACACTTAATTCTACCTGTGATCTGGCCGTGAACAGGGCTTGGGACACTTGTAGCGCAAACAAGACAGTTGCAATGGCACCGTGACGTGGTCGTTTATTTTTGACAGACATCCAAACATCCTAAAAACACAGATGTCACTTCTGAATTGCTATTGTATGTTGCTTCTTTCTCAGTTAATATTAAATCTAGCATCCTCCCAACTGACACATCGATTTATATTCATATATATATATATTCTCATAAATTTCTATTTAATTTTAATTTGCTAACAAATTTTCTTGTTCAGTACTTCAGGAATTCTGTAACCTACAATCATCTCAGAAAAGCCTGCTCCGAGCTGAAAAAAAGTCCATGGTACAATTCTCAAACACCCATAGTCTCTCTTTCCACTCTCTGAACAGAGACAGGGATATATCTTTCTTAAATTTAAAACAAGGGAACTGGACCAAGCTAAGACATGACAAAGACAAAGACAATCTACATGTTTCGGGGCACTACCCCTTCATCAGGACGACACAAAAACGACGAAAAAACGACAACAACGAAAACAGAAGAAAAAGACTTAGCTTCAGTAGATGTGGCGCATAGGCTGGACAGCAGGAAAATGACTAAGGGACAGCGAGTAAACAGGGTTAAAAAGAGGGGCAGCCAATCGCCAGGTGGGTAGGAAAGGGTAGAGGTGGAGAGGGGGCGGGGTGGAGAGAGAAACGTGGGTAAGGGGGTGTGTGGGAGAGAAGGAGGTGAGAGAAAAGAAAGAGAGAGAGACGAGGAGGGGTAAAGAGAAAAAGAGGAAGGTGGAGGGTCAGTGTTTGAGGTTGAGTCCAGTGGGTGCCATGGTATCGAAATGGGTAATGAAGTAGCATTCCATATTCTTACGGTCAATGGAATCGCCCTTCATTTTCCAGATACCACAGACCCTCATGTTGTCGGCTGTGTGTGGGGGTGTGCTGAAATGACGTGCAACTGGTGTGTTTCTGCGGTGTTTAGTGTCAGCTAGATGTTCTGTGAAGCGGGTGTTGAGTGTGCGTTCTGTCTCCCCGATGTAGAATAAAGTGGGACAGAGGGTGCATGTGATGGCGTAGACGATGTTGCTGTCAGTGCAGGTGAAGTGGCGCTTGATGACAAAAGTGGTGTTGGGTGTGTGGAGTTTTGTGTTGATGTTCAGGTAGGGGCAAGTGTGGCAACGGGGGACATTGCATGGGGTGGAGCCGCATGATGGGGGGAGGGTGGTGGTGGCTTTAAGTTTAGAATGTACTTAGAACTTAAAGCCACCACCACCCTCCAAGCGGCAGTCACCTGTTTTTCTTGCACAGGGATATATGTTAATTCTGTAACCCCAGGTCACTACAAATGAGCATTTTCCAACTTACAGTCAAAAGCAGGTCTTAGATTTAAAAGTAAACATTTCACACCTGTCCAGACAAGGTAAACGAATTTTTTGAAACCTCAATTCTTCAGCCTTCAGCAGACACCACAAAGTGAGGACTCACCCTGTTGTTGCACTGAAGCGCTTCAGGTGAACAGTCAGAATGTTTGGAAGCGCTTCATAGTGCAGTGAGCGTTGAGCCTCCACATATCGCAGGCAACGGTCGCAAAAGTATTTGTTGTCATCACGAAGATGCTCAACATCAGTGAATGCATTCATCAGGCTCAGTAGAGATGAATCTCTTTCTTCATCTTGAGAGATACAGGTCGCAGGTCATAGGAGAGAGAAGAAAGTATTCACATAAGCAGGTAGCATGCAGGGGCTTTCGGATTTTGTCAAGTAGCTTAAAAAATTTCAACAACTGCAAACATTTTACACAAAAACTTCAGCTGTCATAAACTTCATAATTTGTGGGAAAGTTTACTAAACTTGAAAAGACGGATGTGCATGTTAGCAAAATTTCAAACTGAAAATTAAAACACGAAATCCTTGATACTCCTTCCCTTTTCACTAAACTGAAGCACTCCTCAAGCTTAGGATTGTAGCAGGAGTGGAATGTAGAATCAAAGAAACCTCTTTAATTACATTAACTTTCAATTTACAAAAGTTGACACAACACACTCTGCCTGTGGAAACCTGGGAGGCCAGAAGAGAGGAGATAAGGAGAGAAGCCAATTAATAATTTCTTTTTTTCAAACTGGATTGAAAGATATTTGAAATTTTTTGAATACCTGAATCAGAATCCACCTCATTGCTGCGCTCACGTTTCAAGGGTACACTGATATCTTGAAAAGACTCCTTGCGTTCCGTGCATCTCTCACACTCCAGGCACTTTGTCCGCATCATCATGGTTCCTTGGAAGAGCTTCTCAATGATGTTGAAGCGTTGAGCTCTTCGGCGAGCCAAGCACGTGGCTGCAAACTGGGCATTCACTGATTTGTCTGGACTGTTGCACACCATGTCACATTTTTCCACCTTCAAAGACAGGAAAAGGTGGTCAGGATCATGATGACTAGCTCATCTGATCTCTCTCAGGCCAGAAGCAGGTTCTGTTTTTCAGGTTTAAAGGTACTCTGACACATAAAACCAAGTTAATTAAACAACTCACATTCTTCCAAACTTTTCCCACTTCTTTTCTTTCTTCAAGAGTCCCAACCCAACACACAGCCCCCCCCCCCCCCCCCCCC
>SMGT01012920.1:451630-485009 GCA_004794575.1 Lanistes nyassanus | reverse complement strand
GGGGGGGGAAGGGGGGACTTGGGCTTCACCATGGTGACTAAATAAGCTGTGTACTTGTATACATAGTAAAGAGGTCAGTTCAGACTTGGTATCTTAGCAATATACATTGTGTACTTGTTCAAGAGGTCAGTCTCTTGTACTCTGTCTTCACACAGGGTTTCTGTAACACAAACTGTGGCTCCTAGTTACTCGTTTTCCCAATGATGCTTGGAGAAACCTGCAAAAACCTGTTTCAAAATGGTATTTGCTTTCCGTTTTGTGTTTTACATTTTTTTCCTGAGTATTGTTTCCCATCTCAGTCAAAGCACCTGCAAACTGTGACATGGCCTTAACACACCACATGTCAAACGTCACATGCAAATTCTACTTACAAGTCGTGCCTTTATCTATCTGAAACACCTGTAGATGACGTTTTTGTACATTTGCCATGTGACCTCATTTGGACAAAGGACACTTGAAACCCATCTGACTTGGTGGATCATGTCAAGGATTACGATTAATTCCACAAGAGTTCTAGACGCACAGCAAAGATCATCGGGCAAATTTCAGCCAGCAGACGCCTCCTTAAGTCGCTTGTTTCTTTTTCCTAGAGCTGTGCGAGCTTATGCATTTCTGGAGTAGTGGTGTGGGTTCAGAACTGTTAAGCAGGGTTCGAAGTGTCAGCCGCGTAACTGGCGCGCATGAACTGCGGATGAGAACGGAGATTTTGGTTCATCTTCGACCGCTGAAACCCTACGTGTGTTTTACAGAGGTGAGTGTGGCTAGGTTGCCATATCGGAGCCTCATATTGGGGGAGGGGGGGTGTTAGAGATTTGATCGTCCTCTTTAAAAAAAAAACTCCCAGCAAGCGATTTGCAGATGGCAATGTTACGAATGAAGCTTGTTTGTGTTCATATTTTCGAGGCAGATGAAGTCAGAAGACTGCCCCCCCCCAACCCAAAAAAGGGGAGTTTTGTGAACGCATGAAGGTGGGTCATGACGTCAAATGTCCATCATGTGGCGGCGAGACGATTTTCAGATTTGGGATGGGGGGAGGGGGAGGGGCAGATCGCGTTTGTAACTAGTGGTGATGTCAGACTAACGATGTCACCATGCCAGAAGAGATGTATAATAAGGGCGGAATAGCAAAGGCGCATCTGGTAGAGGACGTCACAGATAATTTCTGTGGACTACAGCATCTTATGAGCAAGAGATACGAAAGCCCATGCAAACCACCCCTGTAATGAGAGCGTGAAGACTCACTAGTTAGCCGATATTTGGACACTACCAAAGACTGGAACACCGCGACTTCAACTGTGTCGCTTCTACTCTCACTATATCCTGAAAGTGAACAAACTGAAACTGATTATATCCAAATCTTGACATATTTCGAGGGTAATTTATGGCCGCTTTAAACAACGAATCAAAACTACAGTTCCTGTGAGAGGTATCATTGTTTGCATACCCATACATTTCAGAAGGTAGATTGTCAATATGGAGATTCTTGTGGACGGAAAGGAAATACAGACGTCGTGGATTGTTGCCTGGGAACTTTATGGAACCTGTTCCCTCCCCCCCCCCTCCAACACACACGCACCGCCCGGAACGTTTTATTTTCTGATGTCACAGTTTCCGCTGACGGTAATGACTTTGGTTTAGGATGCTCCATACCTGTTTCGCGGAAAACGTGGTAGTTATAAGACCACATGCGCAGTTGTGCTGCAGCAGCTGCTACAGTAGAAACGCCAGCGGTGCTGTAGTAAACAACACTGGACAGCTGAGCTTGGCTCAGGACTCCCCGGCCCCACCCCTCCCCAGCTTCCCCAGGAGGGTTATACCGGAGTCAGGGTTTGGTTGCTTTTGTTCTGTCTTGCGTGCGATGCGAGCTTTGTGCTTTCTGTTGGGGGGAGATAAGACTGTCGTCTGTCCATCAGCCGTAGAATAATTGCTGACGGGGCCCAGGAATAGAATTTTTAGTCCCAATGTTAGACCACTCTGTTTCTAGTACCAGACACGCAGAGACTAATGACTCGGGCTTGTGGCTGCGTCAGCGTTCGTATCTGTCCTTATGGTCATGATAGCTGTGTGGGGTTCGCCCCGTCTTCATTCTACATGCACACTGTGTGCAGATGAGATGGGAAAGCCTGTGCAACCCGTCTAGCTGTGTTTCTCTTGCCCGTAAAAATAGTGGAGGTTGTTTAGCTGTTTCGGGGCCGTAGACTCAGCGGTGGTGACCTTGCACAGGGCGACAAAGCTGACAGAAAGCAGCGACCATGAGGTGGCCGAACCGTCTGTAATAAAAACTTGATTTTCCTAAAATCGAATCAAATGCTCAGCGCAGACGCACATTGTCACGTTCGTTCGTTCGTTCGTCCATGGGTGCGCGTTTGTGTGCGTATGTGTGCTTTGGCAAAGATATTGCATCAAAATTATAGAAAGTCTTTAATATAGACGGCTATCAAAACAAAATGGAAATCGTCACCTCTTTCCCTCTTTTTATCTTTCCCGTCCGTCCTGTGCGCATTTCTTTTATATGAAATATTGCTTTATCGATGATCAGCTCATTATCTTCTAGATGTTCAACACTATATAAATAGTTTACGGGATGCTTTTCAGTTAGACATGAATATTTTATTGTAGTTTAAACACGAACGTTCGGGTCTTTGTTTTGTTTGTTTTTTGCGAGAGGAGAGTAGTAACGTTTATTGCACACACAGCATTGTTCTGTGGTTGTCGCAGCGCACCAAACCCAGCGTTTATTTATTTTATTTTCACAATGTGGTTTCGACCACATTAAAGGCGTTGAGTGTCTATGCCTGTCTAACGATAGTCCTACTCCGCTCTCCCCTCCCTCTCCTCCCTCCCCACCTCATTACCTGTGGATCGTCCGCAGTTACTGCCAGCAGACAGGTGAGTCTTTGTTTCGCAAACAACACGGATTGTTTGTGATGAGAGGGAGGGAGGGATTTGAACGCAGACAAATTCGTACTACAATGTTTATTGTACGTGAGTGTGGGTGGGTGGGTTGGTTGGTGCTTAACGTGTGGCAGCAAGTAAAACGTGTCGGCAACACCGTCCCGATATGAATCAAGGCTCGGAAGCAGATGTCTGAACCACCAGACCACCGAGGGGATCGTGAGGGGGTAGGGGTGGGAAATTGCGTCACGTATATTCCTGATGAAATACGGCATTTTCTTCCTGAACGACGTTTGAGATATATATATATATTGTTACAGAACTTTTTAGCAGTAAAGCGAGAAGAAGCGGAGTGGTCCAATCGAACTCGATGTCAGCACGGAAATTTAGTGTTCTTTCGATCCGCTGTCAGTACGGCTTCCAATCTCACTGTTTTATGTTCTAGTGGCAAAACATGTCGGCTTGCGTAAGACCAGGTTTTCTCCCATCGTAATTGACAGTTTGTGTTTCAAACGGCTGCAGGGCACAGATCTAAATATGGAAAAGAAAACTTTACATAGGAATGTGGACATCGCTTTGGGGCCTAGGAATGCTGAAAATTGAAACTATACTTATCAAAGACAGTCTAACGACGAAAACGGAACTGAAGAAGTGTTGTTGTTGGTGGTGGCGGTGGCGGCGGCGGCGGTGGTGGTGGTGGTCGTCGTCGTCGTCGTGGCGGTGGCGGCCTCAGAGTGAAGCAGGCTTCAGACTGGGGGGAGGTAAGGGAAGGGCCTCGGGAAAAAGAGAATTTATTAGATTCCTCGACGTATTCGACAACAGCACAGACGATCTTTTGTCAGGACCCAAGTGAACCTGTAGGTTGTGATACTGCTGTTGTTGTCGAATGGTTCTCTTACGTTATGGCATAGGTGCACTGGCTATCCTGGCATCTGTTAGACTTGCCTGAGTGTCTGGGGTCTGAAA
The DNA here is from genome assembly GCA_004794575.1 of Lanistes nyassanus. NCBI lineage: Eukaryota > Metazoa > Mollusca > Gastropoda > Architaenioglossa > Ampullariidae > Lanistes > Lanistes nyassanus. Next base: position 481,148 of record SMGT01012920.1, on the reverse strand, counting down.
TTGGACTGAGCTTCTGCGTCAGACTTGGGATGCACACGTGGCCACTGTGTATGTTTTGACTACATTATGACTTTCGTGCCTGCCTGCGTGCTTGCATGGAGAAAAGCAAGATAGAGTGAGGGCATATAATTTAAACGCGTCTGGGCGGTTGCAGTCTTATTTTCACAGTTGCCGGCACATTACTGATTTAATTACTCATAAACACATTTTCGGAAGGACGTGGACTGCATGTTTTGCAGTTTTGATGACAGAAGCACTGACGTGATTCTCTTTTTAAAAAAATGTTCGCGGGAAAATGGATATGACATGCAGACTGAGACCTAGCGCGAGGCCTCACGTGTTTGTCTTCTCGCATGTGTGATAATATCGCGGGATTTCTCGTAGGCAGTTGTCACGCTCTCTTTGCGAGTGCGTCTGTTCTGTTACTCATACAGCTTGGCTGCAAATCCGCCATAAACAACAAGAAGAGGTAAATAGACAATAATACTCCGTCAAAAGAATCAGGTAGTAGGACGAGGCCGATGATGGTAATGACGATGACGATGATGGTAATGACGATGACGATGATGGTAATGACGATGACGATGGCGGAAAATATCCAAAAAGTATCGAACAGGAATATGACTAGGCAGCATCCCGTAGTGTCCTTCCTACATGACTTGCCTGAGCAGCCCAGAGGTATCTGCAGTGCGTGACGACGGTACTGGTTCAGCCTGCTCGTTTTTGCAATTAACGAAATTGATTTGGAAAACATCCGGACGCCGTTGGTAATTGTCAGCGTACACAGAAATACTTGACAAGTCGTAGGAACGCGAAGATAAAAGAGTTACAGTCTTTCCGTTGCTCACCTTTCCCTACCCTTATGACGCCACTGTGATCGAAAATGTAAATCGTATCTTGGTGGCAGAAGTAGCCCAACGCCATAAGGTTAAAGGAAATCATATGGTATGACGTCAGTTGTGACGTCGCATCTCGGGTATTAAAGGAGAAGGGTCCGAAGAGCCGCAAAAACAAACAAAACCATTACTTGTTATTAGTAAATCGTGCGACGTGGCGTCTGAAGATGTACGGGGACTAGTATTTGTCTTTTCTGGTTGAAACAATAGTTTATTTCGGTAAGCAGTAGTTTGTAAATTCGAATGGCAAGGTCAGCCAGCAAGCTAGCTTATATAAGCTTAGACCAGATTGAACGAAAATCTGAATACAGATACAATGGCGGGGGTTGATGAAAAATTGCGAAAGCCTAATGGGAATTGGGCATATGGGGAGTAAGCAAAAGAGACTCAGATACAAAGAGACAGGTTGGAGGAGAAAAGAAAATGATTAGTGTTTTAATTTTCTAAGTGATTAAGGAAGAAGTATTTTGTTTTTCCATTAATGTCACTTGTCCCCACACTGCGTTTAAAACAAGCTTGTGCGCAGTTTCTCGAGGACAGTTAGGTCAGCAATAACATTTTAAAAGTGTTTATATTTTTTTCTGCCATTAAACTTGAAATGCCAGAATGCGACGCATTGACGCCACCTGTTGGCCAGAGCTGCGAGTCGGCAGCAGAGACCTGCAGACAATTTTTAGCCCAGTTTGTCTTGCTGCATGGCGCTGGTAGTGACAGACAGACCTTTAGGACGGCTGGCGGACCTGACACTAATGAAGGCGGTAAAGTGGGTTCATCTGGCGAACGCGGTGTGAGCCGGAAGGAAAGAAAAGCTGAAAGTCTGGAGTTGTTTTCAGCCTGCAGTGTTTTTGTCCCAGCTTCAGCCCTGGGCTTGTTGCAACGGCTTTCTTATCGCCTTTCGTACAAGTGGACGTAAAATACAGAGTATCACGAGCCTTAATACCGCGTGTGTAAACAGAAGAGCATATGTGAAATTGTATTCAATCCTGCGCAATCCCATCCGTAAAACTGTTTATTTCAGGCAGTTGTAGATATGACATGCATGTAGCAACGCTCATAAAGGTGGTGTGTGTGTGTGGGGGGGGGAATGTTGTATCTTTATCCTTTATATTTAAAAAAACAGTTGGCCTTGTCAGTCTTACTAGCTTACTAGGTTTTACGTATCGCGATGGTTACTGAATACATGTTCAGTCAGGCCTAGAGATCGGTTGCATGAGTGATCGTGTCTCTTTTGCGTACATACGAAATGCGACAAGTTGGATTAATTCTGTGACTATTACGAGGAAGGGGGTGAGCATTCATGCAACCCACCCCAAGAAACGCTGGACGCAGCCGCCTACGTTGGGGTCTGCCGGACGACTTTGACGTCACTGGCCTTGGTCTACTGGCAGCGAGAGGAATCTTTTTAAGGAACAGATCTTTATTGATCCAAGCGCACTAATCGAGCACTTAGCGGCTGGTGCCGGCCTTGGGTCCGAGCGACCGCGCGGGGCTGGGCGGCTGGCTGCACTGCGCTGTCCACAGTCGTGCTGCCTGACTGGGAAGACGGCTGGTCTCCTCACAGCGGCGGCGGCAGCAGAGTTGGGGGTGGGGTGGGAGAGACAGTCGGCTGCTCGTGCTCGTCAGCGCGTGCCAGTGAGAGGGTTAGGAGGCGGGAGCGAGCGAACAAACGAGAGAGCGAGCGAGAGAGAGAGAGAGAGGGGGGCAGTTTCTCGACTAGACCCGGCTACTGTGCTGCTACTGCCGCTGCTGTTGCTGCTGCTGCGACAAGCAACTATCGTAGCTAGCGGTGTACTGGCGGTGCTGCTGGCGACGTCAGTTCAGCACGGCTGAGCCCCGACAGTGGAGCCGCACGTCCGGGCGCGCGTCGCGTTGCGGTTGCAGGGGCGTCGGGTTGCAGTGTCCGTGGTGTTGCTGTTGTTGGCGTTTTTTTTGTTATTAGTCATCGTCGTGTGCGCTATTCTGAATTCTTCGGCCCAAGGACTGTCAGAGGGATTAACGTTCTGTTTTTCCCCCCGGGAACTTCTAGACTGCAACGTGTCGCCACCAGTAGGAGGGAGGTACGTACGTAAGTGACGTTGTCATCGCGCGAGGACCGCTGTTATGCGGCAGCTTTTGCGCATGCACCGCCATGCATGTGTTTTGCGTGCTGAGCAGGCAGCGGCGCCGACCACTTTCACGGCCATTCGCAGTCGGCTAGTCGGGATGTGTTCTTGCCGCGCAGCGCCGCGCTGACTGGTGCAGTAAAGTGACCCGCAGCGAGTGTTTTAGAAGCAGGAATGCCAGCGAGGCTAGGCAATGACGTCAGCGCAACGGGCGAGCACACGAAGAGATGTCACCTTGCATGGGGTGATCTGGTTTTGCCCCGTTGTCAGCACACCACTGTATATGAACCTGTCCTTGCATCAGACCGTTTTGCAGGGGTGCCAACCTGCGGCCCTCAAGCCTTCCCGTATGGCCCGCGAAGACTCTCTTGAAATAGTTTCCCTACGTTCGTATAGTTTTGATAAAAGTGTTGGAATTTAAGTCGAAAATTGAAATAACTCAGAGCTCTAAAACATTTGGCTGCATATTTACAAGGGATGGACACCAAGCTGTGATTTGTAGCAAGTTTTTGAGATTCAAAATGACAAAAGACAAGTCGGACATAGCTGAAAATGAGAGTCGCGAATACATCGGTCTGTCGCAGATTATCGCAAAAACCTCCGTGGCAAAAGCGGGTCGCTGTGTCGGAAAATAATGTGGCAAAGAACCACCAGGTTCAAAAATCATGCTAATTAGGGTTTCTCGTGTATCTTGGGTGTAGATTTCTATACAGGTAATGCAGCACATACACCCAGTGAAATTATCCACCTTCCCCCTCCAGGTAAAAAGAAAACGCTCTCGTTCGCCCAAACACGCACGCACACACGCACACACAGGCGGCCCGCGGATGGTTAAGGAAACTGTGAAGTGGCCCGCTATTTCAAAAAGGTTGGCTGCTTACATGTCCCTGAGTTGTTAGCTAACATGTGGTAGCTTGCATGAGTTAGATGAAAACAGTTGTGTTAAACTACTCGGCTACTTGCAATGCGTTATAGAACAGTGTGTATTTACCGTGTCAGGCTTGGGTTTGCAATAAAATCCTGACATGCTGAACCTTTAAAAGTAGAAATCCGGTAATGACGGTACAAAGAAAATGGAAAGAAGTGTGTGGGGTGGAGGGTGGAAGGTGGAAGGGAGGGGGGCGGATCTGCGTGAGGTCCAATGTTTTAGCTGTTAAATTGGTGTCACCTACGGACCCCACGTCTCCACGTGCTAGCTTGAAATGGTTGCAGAGGAAGAGACCGCTCTGCAATTAATGCTCAGAAGTGACGCTTTCTTTTGGGTATGAGAGCTACTTTTTTTCCTTACTGCAGTGAAGACTCACCTCTAGCCTCATTTAAAGTGTTTGGGAATGTCTAAAAGTCCTATTATGTGTGGGTGGAGAAATGGCTGGGTGGCTGGGTGCGCGCGTGCGTACATGTGGGCGCGTAACGTGACTGCGAGCTAGTCGTGAATTAATTATAATGGTGAGGACTTTTACGATTGCCCGTTTCCCTTGACACTGACAACTGTTGATGTGTATGATGCTTTCTGGCAATGTCGGCGGTCATTCAAATCTCTTAGTGATGCTTTTAACGCGAAAGGCGTTTGCGTCACGTGGTGGTGACGTAAAGTGTGATGTTTCAATGTTTTTAAAAACGGCAGCACTATACCCATCACCGGTTGTTACAGACTAACGCGATTTCAGACTTCAAGATGACGCAGCAGCTGTAATGGTGTTCCTTCTGTCCAGATATGTGCTTAAGGAGGTTCTGTTAAAACATTTATTAGCCAAAGTTGCGGGTCCAGCTTTCTCTGGAACCACTTTTTTTTCTTTTTTGCCTTCTATTGACCATTGCTAACTGGGCGTACACACGAAGACACGTTGTTCTGCTCCGAACTAGGATGCAGATTCGTCCAGTTAAGAAAGACCCTTGATGGTTTTGTGAACCGATTCCTAGGATCGTTATCCACGGCTGGTCGGACAGGGTCCGTCGATCGTGTGTGGAATCCATCGAGTGGCGCTAGGTAGTGATGTTAGACCTACATTCCAGTTTCACGTGTACACATCGGGTCTGGAATCTGCTTGGCGGTGGTGGGGGGGGGGGAAAGCTTGCATTATTCAGTTTCTGCGAAGAAAACGTACCACTCGATGTGGGCGCCTGAGATGTGCTGTGGGCAACAAGCGATGAGCGACGGGAAGGTTTACTCCCCGCACGAGTGCAGACGCGACAGGATCACCGCAGGTGGCCCAACATCAACGTTCGATCTGTCTGTGAGACTGGCTGGCACGCTTGTCCTGCCGCACCTGCTGGTTGCAGACAGGCTGATAGCCGTCCTGTTGCTAGCCCGGCCTCGCAGTCCCCTTTTCTTTTTCGTCTCGCTGTTCGTCTTCAGATCAGACAAGCCATGTGGTGCTTTCCCTAAGTTTTAAAATCCAGAATTATGGAGAATTGGTTGCGAATGGACTGCGTCAGTTTGTCTTTTTATATATATTGTCAAGTATAATGACACTTTTTTTGCGGCATGAGAAGTCGTTCCAGGGTGTGCCAAAAGGTTTCTGCGGGATAGCAGAGATCCGCAAGTTGAATAGAGTCTCAGTCGCGACGGGTAACTTAGCTCACTGGTAAAGCATTCACTTAAGATGCGAAATATCTCGGGTTCGATCCCTAGCGTCTCCATGGATTACCCCCCCCACACACACACACACACTCCCACAACCAGTTGTAAACGAGAAAAGGCCATATTTTTGTGAATTGTATCATGTTTTTGTTGAGAGCAAATTTGACTCTGTACCTCTGATCCTTGCGTCACGATGCTATCGAGCATGAAAACGCGCAGAATAACTGGAGCCAATCAAAATACAGTATCACGTAAAATATGCTAATCTCGTAGGGTCACCACTGAAAACCTTGCAGTTTCCTGGAAGATCTTTACTGCCTATACCCCACCCCACCCCTCCCCCAACCCCCACCTATCCCCTACTCCTAGCCCCCACCCTAACCCCACCCCTTCCCCTTCCCCTAAACCCCCCTCCTCTGGGAAAATCCCCCTCTCCCTCCCTTCCCCCCCGCCCCTTGAAAGACCTTCGAAATATAGCTCGCCATTTGATTGGTTCCAGTTGTTCTGCGCGTTTACATGGTGATCTGCCGGCGCGTGGAGTCACGTGTTTCCGTTCGGTAGAGCCTGCGGCTTCAGCGTTGAAGTGTCTTCTAGCTGGGTTATGGCCAAATGTTGAGATATGTAGCTCGCTATTTAGATTACCTTGTATCTTTCGTTGAGCTAGCTTGCCCTGCACTAAGTAATAATAGAAAATATAGCTGCTGATCTGCAGTAACTGTGGTCGACCAGTGTTGGCTGTGGCAGTCTACACTTCTTTAAAGACTTCGACTGTTTCAAAATACTTTTCTAATCCATTGACTTAGCTAGAGATTAGAAAATTTCCCGTAAATTGAGTGATAAATTCATTTCGTTCATCGTTCCCGGACACAAGCCTTTAAACATTTACTGACAAAAGAAGAAGAAAAGGTCAGATTGTGACATCTCTTTTGAACACAGTGTTTCTTATTAAGGCAGCAGCTGAAGGGAGAGCTCGGAGTGAATGCCAGTTTGAAGCATATACGTGCACCAGTGTGATGTCACGTTTTTGAGCTCTTTTATTGGCCAGGTGGGAATGTTGATATTTTCAGATCTACTTGTCATAAAAAGAAGGGAGATTTCCACTCACATGTTGGGAAAGGGCATAGGGCATTGGCTTGTGTGTGTGTGGGGGGGGGGGGGTCTGCAGCAACTCTCCACACGACTCGCACGGGGTCGTGCACGTGGGGCGATGAAGCGGTAAGCTGTTGAGGTTGTTAGGATTTCAGTCTCGTCACGAGAGACGATGAAACTGTAAACTATTGGAGGTTGTTAAAATTTTGTCCTCGTCAACTACTCTCCGATCCGTCCACTTCTCCTTTACGGAACTGCATCTCTCCCCACCTAACCGCATCTCCCTGTTTTTCTGCTTTTATCCTGGTTTAACAGATCCTTGAAGTGTTTTGCTCATCGATTTCGCAATGTTTACAGAAGCCATTAAAAGCCTTGTTGGTAGGTAAAGAATATTTGACAACTGATTACACTTCTGTGAACTGCTTACGCAAGGGAGCCACCCAGGGCGCCGGCATTTTTACCTTCAGGTTTACACAGTACGATGGCGGCTTTCTAAACAGGGTTTTCTCCTGGGCGGATAAAATACCTGGCGACAGTTGCAGATCTGGGTGAGATAGTCGCTTGTCTTCATGACGCAGCAGCATCTTTTAGCCATGCATTGGGTCAGGAAATCGGACTGTAGGCGTCGGTTTCTGAAGACCTTTCATTAACTGGACGAATGTGCATCTTAGTTTGCCAGGGGCCTGAATACCTCAGTTGGTAGAGCTGCGGACTAGCGGGTGGAAGGTTGCTGCTTCGAATCCCGGTGTGGCCAAGGATTATTTCCTGGAGTTAAACATTGTACAGACTCATTTCGGCCATTCGCCTCTTATTAAACTGCCCGTCCGCACTGGCCATCTTACTACAGCTATCAGTTTGGTGGTTCCTTCAGTACATAGCTTATTAATAGGACCCCCATCTCCCTGTAGTGCGAAATCCCTTCCAACGAACCAACCAACCAACGAACCAACCAACCAACCAGACTTAGTTTGCCGAACATGGCCTAGCGTTTGCGTATAGACACGGCCGTGTTAGAAGAAACAGAATGAAAATTGGTGCAGTCAAGAAAGGTCTTTACATCCAAACCGTTTTACAAGCTAATTCAAACATTCGTGTCCAGAATGCGTATATTCTTCCTGTATATCTTCGTCATCGTCATCGTCATCTGTCCCGTAGCCCTGGAGAGTACTGGGCACCACCGACGATTTAGCAACCAGTTTCCTCAATTTCTCTCTTTTGTCGGTCTCTGGGTTTCTGCATTAAACCCGTCTTTTATTTAGGGATGTTGAAGAGTTAGTATAGATTTGGAGCTGAAAGAAGGTTGGTTTGATTTTTTTTTCCGCTTGACGTCATGTCGCAATCGAGGTGCATTGAGGACGGTGTTGTCAGAGACCACTTGACATTCCACACTGGGACTGCTGTCGCAACACAGGCTCCATTCCCACCCAGTCACATGAGACTGCCACCGGGCCAACCAGTCCTAGTACTGTTCCCTGTAGTGTCAGGCGTCTGGCAGGGCAGCTACTACTGACAATTTTTAAGTCTTAGGTATGACTCGGCTGGGGGAGGGGGGAGAACCACCAACCTCCCGCCTCGGAGGCGAACGCCTTAACCGTTAGACCACTGAGGCAGTTTTGCAGAACGTGTTTTTCCAGAAAGCAGGTGACACAACAGAACTCGCAAAAAATAAAATAAAAATTGGGGAAAAGTCTGTGCCTGCTTTACAATATAACCCTGGCATACAAGAAATGGCTGGCCTAAGCGCTGCGAGGAAACGGAAGGACTTACCAGGTGTTCTGGTAAAGTAAACTTTAAAAGGATGTTTGTAGGAAACTTCGCTTTTTTCCCCATTTGGCTTCCACGTGGTTGGATGAACTTGCCTTACACTTGCCACAGTACGTTTGTTTATTTCCACCTAGACTGTTCAGTTGTCTTTCTTTTAATCCCACCACTATATGAACATACAACGTTTTTATTTTGTCGAGTCCCCCCACCGTTGTTCAGATTCGTGCTCAGCATTCCAATTATTGGTACTCGCATCCCGGCAGCGAAAGAGGGCACAGTGAATGATTGTGGGAGTAAACCTTGGTTTTACACACACACAGAGAGAGAGAAATACGCTGTGGTTCCCTTTTCCATGAAAGGAAGCGATCTCGTCTTTCGTTGTCAAAGCACTCATGACTAGCTGGCTGTCGCTCTGTTCTGATCAGAGCATAAAGAATCAAGAGTTAAGTTGATTTGTTGATATTCTAGGGTTAACTCCAACAAGAAGTACTGGGTTATTTTGCAAGAGACTATCTGCCGTTTCACCTGAAAGAACAGTCGTAACGCCCATTCGCCCTGTGTATTTTATACATGCACTTTTACTACATATGAATAGGAGACTCGAACGCTTATGCAACCTAACCCTGTGTCGTTGCACCTGGCGCTTCTCTGAACACCTCCCTAACTGAACTTATTGACTGAGGGGTGATGAAATAAGATTTTTCAAAGAAAGCAATATTGAGACCTTTGTCCGGTTTTGACGAAACTATATCGCATTGTGTTGTTGATGATCGAGCTAGTTGTTTGCAGCTTATTTCATTCGACCGAGTTAGAAGGTCTGTATATCCAGTTTTATAGCGGTTGACATTCAAGTTCTGTGAGATATTATTATTATTATTATTATTATTATTATTATTATTATTGACAGAACCCTGACTGCAGACGTGCAGATGGCTGCACGCAAATTTATTTCAGTACCACATCACGTAGACAATGAGGCAAAGAGACTAAATATTGTAATTTATGGGGTTTTCTCCTCCAGAAAAGAGAACTGGGTTGCATGACCTTTTAAAAAGAAATATAAAATTGATTGTACATGGCGTCATACAAATTTCGTAAGAATTGGATAATGTAATTTTACATTGCATATTTTAACCGGACTGTTTATTTGATGATGATGAGGAGGATGAGGACGACGACGACGATGATGATAATGGCGAGATGACGATGACGACGACATAGCGCAACTGCTAGAGTACCTAAAGTTCAAAGTATTGGACACCGGCACGGCTGAATGAGTTCATCCATTAAACTGTCACAGCTTCGCCTATCTGGGATTGAAGACCTGCGTGTGCATGGAATGAATAACGCTGACAAATGTTGCTAGGAGTGGTATGGTGATTGAGGTGGTGTGGGGGGGAGGGGTAGGGCAGAGGGATGTTGATGAGGTCTGAACACCAGTCAAGGTATGGTTAATCTTTGCCGTCAGTGGTTGGGTGGTACCTGTCGGTCTGGCCGCGGCGCTTTGATCTTGCCTCCGATAATGTTTCAGCTACTGCACATGTTCTCTCCGTTATTCCTCCGTTCTCAACCTGTGTTCACTTTGTTTATCTGCACCATCCCCACGAATTCACCAGACTCACCGGAAAATGCATTCCTCGGCGGCAGTCGCAGGCATATATGGCTGTGTACAATCCTGTCACACACACACACACACAGCTACCCTTTCTCAAGCCCGCGCGCGCACACACGCACGGACAAACACACACACACGCAAGCACGCGCGCGAGGAGCGTGGGGTGGGTTGGGGGAGAGAGAGAAGAAAGCTTATACACGAGAGCGAAGAAGTTGGGGGGTGGGAAATAGAAATTATACACCTTTACCTGTAACAGAGAATACTTGGTATTTCAGAGTTACACTAAGCAGTCAGGCTGGCCAAAAATAGTTCTTTGTCGTTTAACATCCTCCTCGTGATCATCAATTATCATCGTCTTTACTTGGACTTTTACCCTCAAAAGGAATTGTGCAATTTTGGGAACATGCTTAACAATCCAAGAATACACAGCCCATCGATTTTGTTACCTAAACACACAAGGTAATTTGAAACCGTCCGGGGAAGAACATGCTGGTGCAAAATGTCGCAGTTATCGAGTCGCATAAAAAGGTGGTTGAGGGAGGGGGTGGATACAGAAACTGTTAACGCTCCCTTTTTCGCAGGTTTGAATCTCGGGTTAGATTTAGGGGGTGTCTGTTTACATGGTTCTTGTCCGGGTACGTGGGTTCCCCCTATCCCACCCCCGCACTCTGCCTGAGGCCAGTCAGCCAGACATTACGCTTGGTTTTTGACTGGATAGATTTTGGCCTTTCCACGCAGCACCGTACCGTTAGGGTGCACATAGTGTCAATAAGAAAGGGTGAAAAAAGAAAAGGGAAGGGATAAAAGAAAATGCATAGAGAACGGATTTTTATGTGCGTGTGTCCTGTGTGGCCTTGACGAAAATCTATTGCTCCAGATTTTGGAAATGTCCATTTATCTAGACATCCCCTAATTGTAGGAATAGGAGCGTGTGCCCATTCTCTTGTGCTGTCCTTCTCTTGTGCTGTCGGCCATTCGTTCCGACATTGCCCTACGTGCAATAAAATGGAATGTGTGTCCTCTTTTGCCGTTGTCTGTATGCCCAGACAGCCTGCCTTGCTGCAGCAGGGGCGTGATGAAGCGCGTCTGCTTTTGGTGTCGTCCATTTGTCCAGACAGCCCGCTGTGTGCAGCTGCAGGAATAAAACGGAATGTGTCTGCTTTCGATGTCGTCATCGGATCGGCTTGGAAACGAAAACGCTGACAGCGGACCAAGATCGATTTGCAGAGGTCGAAAGCACTCGGTGCTGCGGGATACTGGAAAAAGTTTTCAGCTGGGTTTCTGCGTGCGTGCGTAAGAGGCGAGGAAAGAGGGAGGGGGAAACGCGCTAGGGGTGGTGGAAAACGCCTCTATTTTTAGCGCGGATGTAGGTTGACAGGCAGCAGATGCGAAAGATAGATGTTGATTGACGGAATCCTTTCGCAGCGGTTCGAATTAGAGATCTGTCGTCATCTTTCGGCAGAGAACTCGGACAGCACTGCACTCACAGCTTCGAGCATTCTAAATTTACTCAGATCCATGAAATCACAGCTTTGAGAAATCTAGATGCGGCTAGATTAGTTCAGTCCCAACATGTTTTACAAGCGAAAATGTTTCTGCGAAATATATTTTCAGTAGAAATAGGGTATCTACATTGGCGTCATATATTTTTTAATTTAATTGTGTTTAAGTTATCGCATTATAAAGCAGTGCGTATTGATATGTTTTTAACAGGAGTTTTTAGTATCATTTTGCCGACAACGCACTTAAAAGTGTTTTAAAGGCAATAACCACATTGCACGTCAATGATGCCTGTCCCAGTGCCAGTGTCAAGTGCAATCCCTTCTTTGACGTCAGAATTTTCCAGCAGTTCGATGCAGTCGAATGTTCCACGTCACGGCCCTCGAACCGTCCAATCCGATTCAAATTGTGTAGTCACGCTTTCAGCAGTCAGTAAATGGGTCAGCAGTTGGTCCCCCCCCCCCCGCCCTACCTCCCCCAGGTGCTATAGCGTCGGCAAGATGTTGACATTCCTGTAGATATCGCCTGCAGTGCGGTCGATCCTTGTTATAGCTACAGTTATTTAGTAGCCCTGGTTTTTAAAGGACGCCGTGCATTCGCTATAATTGGTTGGTGCAGTATGTCTCCTTCCTTGGTTTTCCAGCTGCAAGGAGGTCGGTTTGGCTGGCGCGTCTCGTCGCCTCGCGTCACATCGCGTCATCTCGAGTCATGTTTTATACACTGGGGTAAGTTGCGGGGAAGTTGAAATCACCTGCGTAAAATACACGGCGTACAAACGGGCTTTACCACAGCTGTTAGGACCGAAAGGGTAGATACGAACGTTGATTCAAGCCATCCTCGGAGCGAACTTTCTGGGATTTCGTCTTTGCTCAGGCGGCATGAAAAAGGATGTGGGGACAGGTACAATGGCGGCTGAACTGCCAGGTCACTGTTATTTGCGTTTTCCAGTTTTACTCGCTTAAAATTGCATGTAAGGCCGGTTCACCTGTGAAGTTACAGGTCAGTTATGGAAAGGTATGACGAACGTCTTTTCAGCATTACGAAGTGTAATCTGGTGGCAGCGGCAAGATTTATTCACCGAGTCCTGCCTTTATTTGATTTTGTATAGCTCGAGTGGATTTTTAAAGCATATTATTCAGTTATCATGTGTTGCTGGCTACCTGTTGCTACTATGCTTGGTAAGTAGAAGAAGATTTGTGCCGGAAAGTAGATGAACATCATTACAGAGGACAGCAAATTAGTTTCTTGAATATAGAATTAAGTTAATGACCACTGTTGACTTGAGTACCCTGGTATCTCTGCTTGAAATACGAGCAAGAATCTTCTTTCTCTGCATGGACGTGAACGCATCAGATTGTTAGCGATAAGTAATCACACAATCTGTTTGCCTGCCTGGCTGTGTAGCTCTGTCTATCAGCGTGTCTGCATGTCTGCTTGGGCGTGATAGACTAAACCTAAATGCGTCAAGTAGTCCGTCCGTCGGTCTAGGCGAGTGAACGGGGTCCACGACGTGTGAACTGGTCGCAAGCAGCAGCAGCAGAGATGGCGCCGCCCAGGTTTTTTTTTTTTTTTTTTGGGGGGGGGAGCGCGACGTCCGTGAAGCTGGTCACGTGAAGCCCTGGACTGCGTACTGAGCGCTGCGCAGTGCACGCATGCTTTCCGCAGCCCACGCCCACGGTCACCCAGTTCAGACCGGCTGACGTCACTGTATGCCGGGGAGAGTCTTAGAAAGGCTTGCCGGAAACCAGGACAGTCGTTGAAAGGTGCTGAGTGGGGGAAAAGGTCAGTAGTGGGGACACCTTTACGATCTGGCATGTTAATGTTGGACATGACAACAACAATTTGTGCTCTGCCCAAACTTTCACCCCCTCCCCACCACTATCACCACCACCGCGGCCGCCGCCTCCCCAACCCCCCCCTCCACCCCCACCACCCTGATAAAATGTATAGGAAGAATTTCGGCAAAATAAACGGAGTCGGGGCTATGTTGCGTGAGTATTTTTACTGCGCTCCTAAGACCCGTACACCCTGTGTATATATATATATACGGGTGTGCGGATTTCAGTGTGACCAGAAGATAGGGGTACCAATGCAGTCTAGGGCTTCACGTGACCAGCTTCACGGACATCGCGCTCCCCACCCCCCCACCCCCCAAAAAAAAATCCGACCCCACGTTTACATACAAGTTACAACGATCAGCAAGTCCTTGACATTGGCCGCTGGAATCGGGTTTGTTTGGCGGTGATAATAGGATAATCACGCTAAGCCGTTGCTCATGGGAAGCAGGGGGCCGAGAACACAGGATTATCAAAAGGAAGTTGACACTTCGATTTCTGATAGAGAGGAAGTGGTAGTGTCACCATATGGAACCAGGAGTGCTGCGCAGCTGTCCCGCCTCCACACAGAGCGTAAGAAGATTGGACGCGCACGCATTCAAACGCACGCGCACACGCACGCACTCGCATGCAGAGAGAGAGACATGCTTAACAGAGACCCAACAAGGACAAGCTTATCACGGCAAGCAGGTTCCGCTTAGAGCGAAGAAGGGATCTGATCCTTGACGATTTCATATTGGCGACCAACACTCCACTGTTGAGCCACCGCAGAGAACGATTCAAGACGTATGTCACTGTGTGCGCAGCAACGTGTCTCCCTCAGCTCGTTGAACGTGCTGCATCTGTCACCTGTAATTGTGTAATCTCGCTTGACAGACGCCTGCGGCGGCCTGGTGTTAATTGGTGCCGAACTCGCGGGCTACATCGTTAGGTTCGGCCCACAGTCGTTGCTGCTGCTTCAACCACGTTGGCAGGGGCAAGATCCGTATCGCAAAATAGCTGTGCGACTGTTGGTCCCGTGTGAGGATGTATGTTGCGGATTTAAGGGCAAAATACAAAGCGCAACTATCTTGTGAAAGTGGTTATAAAACACTGGTCCAGCCATATGTAACAAAATATATTTCAATGTTTAAAAACTAGATTGAATATTCTTTACAGACACATTGTTCATTAAAATCTTGGAGAGAACTTTGTTCAGAGAAAATTTACGAACTTTTTTTTTGGGGGGGCGGTATGAAGTCTAGCCATGTCAACCCCTCCCCTCACGCTTACTTCTCGCAGTCAAATCTCGGTGCCGGAAGCTTACATAGGCAGTGGAATAACTTTAGTTTTTACCAAACCTTATCATAGGTGTGATTGAATCAGGAATTACAGGATTCTTTGTTCATTCGATTTCGGTTTATCGTTCTGTCTGCTGCAGCTGGAAGACGATCTTGAAATTAATTTTGGAATCAGAGTGGTGTGGCGTCATCCTTAAACATCATATAAATTGAGCCAGATAACGCGTTATATTTTTTTCTATGTAACCTTATAAAAAGACACGATGACGTGCTTTCTTGTTTCAAGCATTTTATTGTCCATTCTGTCGTCGGGTGGCGTGACGGCTACCTGGCTCAAGAAACTGTACCCTACAGATAACTCTTCCCTGTCTATCTTGCTATCGCGCCATTCGTCGACATAGCTACCTTCATCAGTCGGAACATTGTTGTTCGTGTCTATCCCCACCAGGGTTTATGTACCTAACCTAAGTGTCGAGTGTCGGATCCACAGGAGCTGCACGTGTGATTTTGATTGGCATATGCGCACTCTGTGGCCCTCGTGGACAGTGCATGTTTGGAGCTATGGCTTCTGTGTGTATGGTTAACTGAGTGCTGGGCGGCTAAAAATGATGTGTCTGGCCTCTCTAGTGTCTGTCTTGCTCTGTGTTAAGTTTAGTTCCCAGACCTGTCATATGTGCCATGTCCTCTCCCAAACTGTACTCTAACAATACGCCTAACTAGCATCTCTGGTACCTGCAGTTGGCACGCATATTGTTACACAAGCTGCACAGACACCAGGTGCTGCCGCCGTGGAGACTCGTCTTAATACAAAAGCCAGAAGACGGGAGGACCGCTACAAGGTCTGATTATAGGCTGTCCGATTTCACTGTTTGTGACTTCTGGGCTGAAAAAATCGCCTCAGAAATTCAGGAGAGCTTTGGTAGGCATGACGAAACAGTAATCAAACGGTTGGGGGTGGGGAGAAATGGGAGATGTGAGGGAGAAAAGTACTAAAATAAACTCCCCCCTCTTCCTTTTTAAGAAAGAAAAGAAACGGACACATTGAGCATTGAGACGAAATTAAACTATCCAGGCATTGGATTGCGAATTCCCCCCCCCCCCACCTCTTCAGGGTGCGCATGAATCACACATCTTGCTACTTACACACCCAGCACATACTTAACCCTTACTTCAACACTTTGTACGTGTAATTAGTGTTTAAAATATTTAGAGTGTGTTCAGTCCTGTATCGGACATTCAAATATGTCACCAATACTTCAACCTCCTATAGAACCGCGCAAGATCCGTCCGTCATACAAAAGAGATTTTTTCTGCTGGTAGTATTGTTTCTAATTACGTCACGACGCGTCGACTACTGGGGATGTTTTTATCATGACAGCTCCGTTTTGAGTCGTGTTCACCGGTTCGATAGCCGACGGACATGCCAGGAAGCAGGTATGCAGTTCTGAACGAGGAAAAAATATCACTGAAATGTACCAGACGACATAATGAAATGAGCGCTTAGTCTTTTATCGTCACCATCCGTTCCGAGGTTTAGGTTGCAGCGCACAAAGTTTATCGCACTAGAGACTGTATTTTTAGGACTTCATTATGAACTTAGATGTTGTCCTAATACTGCCTCAGTAAAAGTACGATTCCGCCAATTTCACGTAGTATTTAGCCCAGCTGTATCACGGTTATATGATTTAAGTTCTGGGGTACGCGAGGTGCACATCAGGTACCTCGAAACTCATTTTCCGCACTTGCAACATTAAAAACAGTCCAGACTGGTTGACAATTATGTCTACAAACATGCGACAGTGATACCGTTCATCCGCGCTTAGACCCGGACAAGGGTGTAACGTTAGCACAGTTATTCCCAGTATCCCGTTCCCCCTAATAATGTCGACATTTCGCAAGGAAATCTATTTTAAGACAAATGAGTTGGCACCTAAACGTGTGCGGCTGGACGGCATGCGCTGCAGGGAACTAGACTAAAGTTTTCTTATATATTACATGCTAATTATTTTTTTCCGTAAAATGTAAAAAATCCAGAAATGAAAACTTGGCAAAGAAAGGACGTTTTTTTGAAGCCAGCATGCTGCGTCACGGTTCGTGAGAACGAGTCATTACAGCCAGGCGCCAGTGCTCATTGCGTTGTGCGCGAAATGTGTTTTCTTGTGAAGTCTTGTACAGCAGGTTTCAGATTGGTCTGCAGACGAAAAATGAAGCGCACTGCATTTTTCGTTGATATGGCGCATTGAAATCCAAGCCCATACCGTATTTGTCGCTGTGTCTGCCTCCACCATTCCTGTCTTCATCCTTTTTTCTTTCCTTTCGTTTTCCATTCCCTCCATAAGTTCTGTTCTCTTTTGTTTCCTCTTCGTCATTTCCTTCCCCCTTTTCTTCTTTTCCTTTGTTTTTTTCCTTGTCATTAAACTGTCTTCCTTCCTTCCTTTCGCTTGTTACAGATTGGTCAGATTGTGCGACGAAGTCACTCAGAATTAAATAAATCCAAGAGGAACACTTGAAATATTCAGGCGAAATAATGAGGGAGGAAGGAATGCGGAGATTTGCTTACCTGGATTCTAAACCTGTTACAAACGTCAATCTTTAGCGGCAAAGGTATCATTTGTGCAGTAGTTCTTTAGAACCAGAGCACGAGAGGGGGTGGGAAAGGGAAGCGATATGAATAGGTATTTCTCATTACGTTACCTGCTGTGCCGTGTTGGGCGCGAGAAAACGTATGTTCTAGCAGCAGGTATTTCTGGCTACAGCTCTATTGACACGTGCTATTTTGGAACATGTCGCTTGCAGCGTCGATAATGTTAATGGGAGGGATGCTGTGCGCGGAGCCATCCTGACAAATTTCTCTGCACATAGGTCGATCGCCCGCTGCTGATGAGATATGCGCGCGTCGCGCCGGGAACGGTGGCCGCGGCAGTGAACGCGCATAGCATGCACCTCTTCGCGAACAAACGTGCTCGAAATGTGCGTCTTCGCAGATTTTGACTTCTACGCAAGACACGTGGGCTTGATGCTTGCCTTGACGCACTTTTTATTCCTGTTCCTGTTTGCTATATTCAAGTATACATAGCGGCGCGCGCAACACATGAGTGGGGAAAGAGAGGAAGGTGGATGTGGGAAATGTGTGTAAAGGATATGTTTGCGAGTCGTGTGTGGGGGGGGGGGGGGGGAAGGCGAAGGGAGTAGCTAGACAAAGAACTGAGCTGGGTTGCTTGCAGGTTGGTAATGCCTCAGGGATGGCTTACATAAGCGTTCGTAGTTGCTCTTGCTGTGTGGTAAGGCTCATTGGCCCTGTGTCGTTTATGTACATCTCCAAGTATGAACGGGAGATAAGAACGCTCATGCAAGCCACCCCTGGACTCTTGCATGTGAAATACGCATGGTTAACAGACCTTTCCACCGCTTAATGGCCAAAGAACAGACCCGAATACTCGAGCAACCCTAGTTCCATATTGTGGCCGTGAATGTTGGAGGGGAACCGGTGACAAAATTTTTAAAAAAGACACAGAGATAAAGACTTTTGTCTTATTTCTCAGTGCTGCTCACTGCTGGCCAATAGTGCACACTTTGGCAGTGCAAAACGGTGGCTGTGGTCGTATGTCGGTCTGCACACACGCCAAAGAAGCAGAAAAGTAAACACGCTTAGGTGGCATGGGCTTGTGTGTGTTCTTCGGGTCATTAAAACGATCATAAGCCCGTTCATGTGTATTTGACGTGCACTTCTAGGAGCGGAGAGGAGAACGAGCGGCTGTGGAACCCAGTTCATACCCTGTAGAAAGGTATTCGAAAGGGAAAGGAGGGAGATGTATTTTTCCCCAGCGGGTGGGGTAAGGAGTAGTGGGAAATGAAAGAGCATTTTCTTTTAAAAATTGTTCCTTATACAGTACAACACACTACAAATACTTTACTGTGCATCAGTGGGTTAATGGAAATTTTTCTGTGCGGCATTAAAGGTAAAGGTTGTCTCCTGTGACCTGTTTTAGATCGTTGGGAAGTGAGGCTGTGTGAAGCCCCTCACTTTTGCATGTGCCAGGATCGCGAGGGCGGTACCTATTCCCACCTGAGTGAACTGGGGGAAGTGTGGTGCGGGGGACGGGTATAAAACTTGGGCCTCCGGGTCTCGGAGGCCTTCGCTATAACCATTCACAGATCAGCTTCCGCGCTGCGAGGCTTAAAACTGAATAAAAGAATATAGCAAGCAACCATCTCTCGCGCGTCTCGCCACACGTAAAACAAACTAAACGTATCGCCGAGTGGGCCAGCAGTAACACCCCAAACCAGTAAGACTATCTCGCCGAGCACTTATTCTATAACTATAAAACACTTTAATGTAAAACGGACCCGCACTCAAGCATGTCGCAGTTGGCTTATCCTCTAAAGTGATCACAGTGAGTGCCGCAGCAACAGATATAAATTAATGTCGAGATATTAGGAGTATTACAGCTGATGTAATAAACGGTTTTTTTTTACAAGTTCTGCCCGACAGATTAACCATTTTTTTAATTGTCTTGTGAAGAACCACAGTCTATGTCAATGCAAAATACAGAGAATCTAAGCTTAGAGAAAAGACAGCAAATGGAAGTACGCAAAAAGAATAATAAACGTAGTTCTGGCAAATCAATACGCTGTTCGATAAACGAAAACTGCTGGATTTGTACAGTGTGATCGCCACGCGCTTGTTTTGTTAACTGCAGTTACTATCGGTTAACGTCAGGGAGTTGACCACACCCAGTTTACCCTCGGCTAACTCCTGGGCTTTGTCGGTTGACTACTGAATTTCGACAGTCTAACAGGCTGCGTTCCACTGCCTTTGGGACTGGCTGCCTGTGCACTTTTACCATCACAACCACTAGGATGATTTATCCAAATATGTACAGTTATTCTGATTCCACTTTTTTCCGGGGAGGGTGGGTGGGTATCTGTGATCTTGCGAGTGTGGAGAGGTACTTGAGTGTTCCCCCCTCCCCCTGCAAAAATACTTTCAGCGCGCATGCGCAACGTAGAAATGCAAATCCTTAGCATTTTGCTCAACAGCAGCGTACATGTAGTTTGTTTCAGCATAATTGTGTAATACCATGAAAACATTTTTTTATCGCTTGAAATTTAAAACTCCATTTCCACATATGAAAATGCGTATACAGTTTACGGGTTAACGGAGACTTTTTTCCCCACTGAACCGAAACGGAGATTTGAACGCTTACATTACCCAACACAGTATAACAGAGCAGAAAAAATATACTGTGTTAATGGGGCATATATAATAAAACGGTAATTTTTTAAACAGAACGCAGATAAGAATCCTGGCACACTAGCACAAAGTGAGGTTTTCCGACTGTTACCGGTGAATGCGAGTTCTCCGTCTTAGCAAAAATCTCACGACTAGGTAAGCCTGCAGAAGAAAATAATGGTCAAACGGACCAGTCGTGCCTTTTGTCATTCGTTGGTTCGCTGCTTGATTTGTTCATTTATTCGTTGTGAATAGTTGTTGATAATAGCATAGCCTTTGCAGCACCATGGAACACTTTTTTTTTGCAGGAGTCTGCGTACGTGCTTGAGAGCGAGTGAACAAGTGAATGAATGTATGAATGAGTTAGTGAATTCACGAAAACAGCTTCGTACAACGGGCAGCTTCCTCCTCTTTTTCACTGATGTTTTTAAAATAGGAATAAAGCGATCCCATAACCAGGTCATTCGGTGGCTTGGAGGCAGTAGGAACCCAGACACTGGGAAACAGCCATTGGTGTTGACGTCAGATGACAACCTAGAATCTTTGTTCCCGAGGCCTTCTCATTCCTTAGGTTTGACCCCTAGCTTTTCATTCTGACACCCGCATACCTTTCACTGTTCCTACTTCATGAAGGAGGCTTCGGCAAAAAAGTACTCGTTAACGTTCGTTTTTATGCACTCTAAATATTTTAAACACTAATTACCTGTAAAAAGTGTTAAACAGGTGCAAAATATGTGCTGCGTGTGTAAATAGTATGTAAGATGTGTGCTGCGTGTGTTCTAAGTGTTCTTAGCATGCCCCTACTTGACTGAACACTTGCTGCTGGCACACATTTGGAACATTATCAGAATGCCATTTATACATTTTCCGGCTATTTGAACACTTTTTACACTAGTTTATCACCAACGCATCTATAGCGTTCTAGATCCGTGTAAAATGCGTTTTGATCCCTAACTAAATAAGGGTTCTAACTTGAACACTTCTTGTTTACAGTGTCCATTTTTGTATCCACTGATTTCAAAATTAGAACGGCTTCAACCCGATAAACGTCTGCTAAGACTGCTTCCCGCTCATAAATATGTGAATTATATTTTAGTCATTTATTTTCTATATTTACAGAGTTTTAAAAAACTGAGTTGCCTAAGGGAACCTGGTGGTTAGGGCTAAAGCCTGCACTCCTAGGATTACAGGGCATTGGCCCAATGTCGACCATTCTGGGTCAGCGACAGTTTCTTTTTGTGATATATTCAAGTTTTGTATTATATGTATGTGAGTTTCTTAGAATGTGAAAGACAAGAATAATTGACATGGTTTGTTTGTTCTCCCCCCCCCCCAACCTGTTTTGCTGTTTTCGTCTACACAAAGTGCACATAATGGCGACATACAGATAGTGCTAAACTGTAGACGCTGTCTTCGTCGTCATAATTATCACTATTGTCATTTGTTTACAGAACCAAACATCACCACAACAACAACCACCAACAGCACAAAATGTCAGATCATTACATTTGATACTATACCAGTTCTAATAAATTTGTGATTTTATTTGTCGATCTGTGCATGGATGAGTTATATATGATGATTCGAAACGCATTTTTCTATAATAATCATTGTCGATTTTGCTGATGTGATGGTCGTTATCACCGTAGTCATCATCATCAACATCATCATCATCATGTTATGACCCTGTAGCCAGTCGATGCCGTCAGTGTTTGAACAGGCCTGTTGTTATTTGCACCCAGAGGCGGGCCGCGCTGGCCTGTTGAGAGGAGACGCCATGGCGGGCGCCACACCCACGGGACGCGGCCCGGCGGCGACGCAGTTATCAGCGCCCCATCGACGTGTGCCGGGCTAGAGGCGCGACAACGGCCAGCCCACTCGTAGACACCGCCGGCACGACATCATCTTGTCGTGCGTCAGCAGCATCGACAGCAAGCAGTTCTCTGGGGCCGTGCGAGTCCGGTGCAGTGTGTCATCAGCAGCAGCAGCACCAGCAGCTGCATCGTCCTCGTCATAGCCTTTTGCGGGGCAGGAGCCTGTGGGTGTGACCAGTGGGGAGGGGTGGGGATAGGAGAAGAGGATTACGCGTTGCTGAGGTGGCGCTGGGTGTAGCGGCGCGGTCGGTGCGGCACATGGCCCTCGTGGCCGGTGTGACAGGACGGTTGGGACATCCGCTGCTCCGGCAGCTAAGCCAGGGGTGACGCCGAGCCCAGCCTGTGCACTTTCGCCGCCAGGGGGCAGCTGCTGACTGACGTCACTCCCGTCTCCAAGAGGAAGGCAGAGGCGTGCTTTTCGTGTCTGGCTGACTCTGCTGACCCGCCACGCACTTAACGCCCTGGGGTGAGAGTTTCTTCTTAGCCCCTTCTCCATCCACCCCTCTTCTTTGCGGGAACCTCTCCCCCCTCCCGCCACTATTTTAACGACATTATCTGATGGCTTCTTTGTCGCTAAATGATATTTCACCTTTAAAAGTGTCTACGTTTCATGCTTACCACAAAGTGATGGTGCAAAAAAGTTTCTGAACCGTATTTATGATGTGCTTTGAAAGAGACCATTAGTGATTGTTCTGACTATATGCCATTTGTGACTGGTGTGACAAAATATAGTTTTTTTCATTCTCTCTCTCTCTCTCTCTATATATATATATGCTTTTGAACAGAATTTTCTGTATTGTCGTTGAGCTGAATACATTTCTTACTATGAGGGTAGTACAGCAGATTATTCTGTTTTTAACTAACATGTCAAATTTTCTTGGCGTGTAGGTGAAGGATTAGATATACTCATTACATTGATTGAAAAGCTGTCTCGTTACATATAAATTTCATGAATTTGCCAGTGCGACTTGTGGTGGGGGAGAGGCGGGGTAGTTAATTACCGGTGAAAAGAAGACTAGAAAGGAAACGTGCGAAATGAGGTGGTTATGGGTTCAGGAGTAGTCGGATGGTGTGTCGGTCTCTAATGAAATGTCCTTTTTGACTTCAGTGTGATAGCGCAGTAAAACTTCGCATCCCAAAGGGAGCTGTCCGCGGTGAGCTTAAAGCCCAGCCCGACAGCGAATGTTTAGCTTTCCTCAACCCCTTCCCACCCCTCCTTGTCTCACTGGGGTTTATGACAAGATCCTCATCTCCCAAACTCTGGGCAAATAATTCTCGTTGGTTTCGCACGAGTACAAACCTTCACATATCGACAGTTGCACTTGGCTGCGCAAAGTTAGAAGACAACCAAGGGCTGTTTTTATGTTGCGACACGTTTTGACAGCCTTGGAGGAGGGGGGAAAGGAGGAAGTATGTAAACTAACCTCCAGAATAGTGCATGGACAGTGGGCAGACTGATAGCGACGATCCTGCTAGTGGTACTACCCGATAGTCCGCTGTTGTCGGTATTAAGGCAGCAGAGGATCAGGACACTTGACGGGTGATCGAATGAGTGTCGTGAGTGTTGTCCCAGCAATCTTAAAAGTAAAGCCTGACATGGCACTGAAGGGACAGACCGGGATGGCTGATTGGACAGACCAGGATTCCTGAATTAACAGATGTTCAGGGTCGTTCCAGCATTCCACTGGCTTGGCAAATTGCCTGTTCTTAGTTCCTGTTAAAAGAAAAACTTTATTTTTTTCCCAAATTGCTTAAAGTAAGAGTAATTTTTCTTATCGCTGGAAAGAAAAAATATGCGAAGGATGGAGTTATTTGTGCGAACTAGTTTGCGAGAACTTTTGATCATCTTTTCACTGCCATTATAATCTGCTTTGTCATCAGTCATTTCCTCTACTGGAATGTGTAAACTTACATGTAGGGACACGTGGCCCGTGTCTTAATATCGGGCTTTCCTACTGTCATTATTAATGGGTTCTATCGACAACATCCGATATCTTTCAGAAAGTTTCCGCACACAGATCGTCCCCGGGTTTTTTCTTTTCACTGTCCAGCAGTGAGGCAGGACGTAGCATGAAGTACAAAGGGCCCTTCATAACAGGATACTCAGATGGAAAGTTATCTCACATAATTTCTTATTACAATCTTCATATCGACCAGTGTTGGAACGTTTACATTGCTTGTCAGAATGTGGAATATAATTAAAATCTTATTTGTGTTGATTTTCGCGATATACACAAAGAAGTTTTTTATGTGGAAACTCGAGAAAACTAGAATTTATGCCTCGCATAATTTGTTTTTGCACGAGTTAGAAGGCTGCATGGGGAGTTATGTTTGTAGAAAGAATAACCAGCTTTTCTGGCAGGTGAAGTTAAAATACAACCCAGATCATTTGAGTCTGCCAGTGACTAAAAATTCTGAGAAAGGAAAGCGAAAAAGGAGAGAAAGATAAGGCGTTTGCATCTACGCGCGGTTGGGCGTAATGTGAGGCCTAATTTCATCATTGTGAAAGTGCAAGTCTGCGCCTTTTTTCTGTTACCAGAACTTCTCGCTCTTTACACGTCTACGAGTGGTAGAAAATGTTTAAAATATAACTGCATCAATGCATATGTAAACGTCTGGTAGAGCGGTAAAGATATTTCAATTCTGAGGCACTTGTAGATGCGTAAAGGGTCTGCAGTTTTGGGAGCAGAAAAAGGTGTTCATTTAGCTTCAAAAAATCCCCTGACACTAAGTTCATGCTGACATAAACTACTTCTTCTATACAAATAATGCATGTGAACCATAAATTCTGACCTCTATTTTAGAATAGCCGGTTGAAGACAGCACTAAAATCCATCTGGAGTGGAGGGCTGTCTGGTCACACCCGCAGTTTTACTGAAGTTTTAGTATTTCTGCCAGGAGAAATTTTGATAGTCGCCTTGCTTATCCTACGTGTCAAATTGCCTGTAGTAAAAATAATAATAATTAAAGCTACACGAAAAAAGAGGAAGGAGTACTCAGTAATAAAGTTTTTGCCTATAATTTAGAAGAAAAACTCTCTGGTATTGCAAATACAGTATCAGTTTCTATTCATTATCCAACTTTTCATGGTCTTTAGTTAGAGGGGAAGTAATAGAACCAGTTTAGTACTGCCACTGGGATATTTATTATTTTTGTAAGACGTTTAGATGTTTAAATATTTTAGGGAGGGGTTTTGCCATTTGATTGGTTCATTTAAGCTGTGACTTGCGACTTGCGTCTTCAAACGTAATATTCCCTAAGGGGGTGGCACAATATCTGTTGCGTATATTTACATAACTGAACCCAGTCCTCCACCCGTAGAGCGCTCAAATTTGACCCCACCTGATTCGACAGCCCACGCCAAACGTGCAGGTGAAGTTCCTGTTGTGGCTCACCAGTTGTCCGGATACTTCCAGGCAACTCTGTACAGAGGGACGATCTTTGATCTTTCCAGCCACAGACGAACTACAAGCGTCCGATGATTTCGTTGCATTGTGTGGGGATCTCGACATTTGATGCTAGTGTGCAGTGGCCATTATTCCAAATCACGCCCTTGAGTACGACTTGTCGCGTGTTGCACGGGAACCGCAGAGGGCGTTAGTGTACGCTTCGCACGTTTTGCGACCTCTCCCGGCCTCGAGGTCCTTCTTAACTTGAGGAACAGTGTACGTACACTGCTGTATTCGACGAACTAGAAAGCACATTCTTCTGGTTAAGAAAGACCCTTAGCGCCGCATTGTCCCTCTCTGATACATGTACTTCCGCATTGACAAGCCTGTCGCCCACGCGGAAAGGCGCACTCACCACTTCCGTCACAAGCTACCGCTCTTATAGTCTACTTTTACCAGCAGTCGCTGTGTTGTTGCAGACAGTCCCTGCTTAGTAGCGAATCTTAAAATGGAAAACTTGGTGATTTTGTCTTTAAAATGTGCAAACAGCTGACAGAAGCTGTGAGGAAAAGGACTTATGGGCGAGGTATGATAGTCATGGCGGGAATTCTCTGCCCCTATTTTCATGATGTAATGAGTGAAAGAGGTGTTTATTTTCGGTATAATTCCAGTTTTAGTTATTATAGTGAAGTAGGTTAAAAGGCTGAATTGTATGACGCTTTCTAGCCGCAGATGCCTTTCATCCGCTTGGAATGAAGCAGTCTGTATCTTAAATGGATTGTGTCATATCAACGGGTAAACGGACGATTCGTATTGGCTCGATATTCAGGTATGCTGAGCTCTTCGGATAATGGCGTACAGGTTTTCCGGATGAGAAACCGGCGAGAATTATTCAATTAGTGCAAACATGCGGCTGACAACCCTGCTTAAAGCCACGATAGAGTCGGCGCACCGATAATGGAGGTAACTCATTCTTTATCACTAGCCAGCTTGGCCTTGTAGCATTGATCGAGGGTCGCTTGTACCGAGCTGCGGTAACTTGTGAAGCATTTCAAATCTTTGTTGTAAACGCAGAATTGCGCATTTGAAGCATAAGACAAAAGGTGTAAAGGGGTTTGTTTTCTCACCTTTTGACAAGCGCCAAGAAGTGATACACCATAGAAATTCAAGCTTCACAGTGGCTTTAGTTTTTGCCTGTGTTCTGCCAAACTCGGTACTGGACAGACTATCTTCTGATGCGGTGTACGATACCTTAGAAGTATGTAGTGCAAATAAAAATAGGTAAGCCAGTAGTGTTGTTGGTATATATAGACTTACTGTTTCCTTACCATTATTATTAATAATCTCAGTGGTAAACTCCTTTATAGTCGCCCTTCTTGAAGGGCCCGTTCGGCTTGAGGGAGATTCGAACTCCCAACTCCTGGTCTGGAGGCGAAGGCTCTTCCAACCGAGCCATCCTGCCTGCCAACACTACAAAGAATTTGAGAATGCAGATCATTATGGCAGTAGTTGGTATTTGAGTACAGGGCTTCAACCTCACTACGATTTCCCACTATGGGGATGGGGTCCTATTACTAAGCTATGCACTGAAAGAACCAGCAGACTGATAGCTGGAGTAAGATGGCCAGTGCGGACAGGTAGTTAAATGTGCGGGAGATGGCCAATGGAGTGATCCAGGCCCCGTATGCAAGAAACCTGAATAGCTTATTCCAGAATTACCGACATGACAGAAATAAGTTGAAAACCGAATAGCTTATTTTCCCCTCGTTATTCAGTAATAGTTAAGTTATTCTTAAGTGTGAAGCGTGCATGAAATGTGTTCTCGCGCGTTACAAATCCACATTTATTATTATTATTCTGTCGTCCCAGGAACAAGCAGGTTATTCCACGTTCGCCGAAACAGCGTTTTCAGCGAGAGAAAAGATCCGCTATTCCTGAATAAATTTAGTACCGTTTGTAAATGCATAGGAGACCAGGTCCCCGCAACAGACAGTTTGAGAGTTTCGTTTCTAGCGCATGCGCACTTCGCTGCAAGAAAATTTCGAGCTGGGCTCAAGCGCGTAATGGCGAAAGCGCGAATAGCGTTGTGGATTGCAAAGATATTTCTCTCGAAAAACTTTGGTTGTGGACCCCAGGAGCCCTTAAATACTTCCTCATTATACGAAAAAAAGAGTGTGGAGGGTTCTTTTGAGGAGTTAGTGGCCAGATAAGCATGCATTTTGTTGTACCAGAAGGAAAGTTCGTAATGTTCTCCAGATAAACACTGCCACTAAAAGCACTAAAAAGAAATTGCTCCATATCCAATATAATTTCAAACAGATGGTGAGAAACTTGAAAAAAGAAGATTCTGCACATGCAAAACCTGCGAACCAACCGATTTTATCCAGGAAAACAAAAGGGAGTTGTTACTGATATAAACTGTAGGTCGAGTGTAAAATATTGTACTAGACCCCTAGTACTGTCTACTGCTGCGGTTGTCAGAATGTCACCGCCTCCACACTTAGCACATACTGTAGCCAGCTACTCTGGAACGTCTGAGGTGAGGGTGTGCCACTGTTGTCAATAATAATGCTCCTAATTCTGATCTGTTAGTGACATAGAAATAGTCTGATGTAACTACTGTACGTGGATGCGGCTTCCAGGAACGGACTTGGGGAGGGTTACAAGAGTGCCGTGGATGTGGTTCCACCAGCATCCTTTGAATGCATCGTACAGCCGTAGTCCTATTCAAATATTTTTCATACATTCATTGGTTTATCATACACATTAAAATAAACTGTTGCTGTCCGAAGCTTTTATTTACCCGAAAGGTGGTTGGCAAGTGCAGAACTCCGACTCGCGGCAAGCATGATGAATATCACAGATCGCTTTTTTCCACTTGCCGGTCTGTTAGACCCATTCACACACTGAACTACAACACAAGTGTAGGCCATAGTCCGTGTCATTTCGTTGTTTGGTCAAGGAACAACCACGAATCGTTTCCCTGCCAACCATGTGTGTTCTGATATCCACCTCGAAAAAAGTAGCCAATCAGATTCATCGAACGCGAGCATGTGACTCTCTTCTTTGGCTCATGTAAGCTGGGAACTCGCAAACTGTCTATAGGACAGTATATGTGGACTGTCGATATATGATTTGCCGGCGCGTAGCACAGCGGTAGCATTTTGTCGTTGCCCGATACAGTAAGTCGATCATGTGTCTGACAAACGTACTTTCTTTGGTCGTTTACAAGGCTGCCTGCGGGTGTTTTCATGTGGTACTTTGGTTTTCTCCCCCATTCCTCTTCCCCCAGCACCCTTTATCACCTTCTGTCCTGCCATGACCTACGTTGGTGACCCCGTTTTGTTCCAAAATGTGATAATGTGCCCGAAATGTTAATGGATTTTAAAACTGCATTTTTAATTTTGTGACCCAAATGACTTTGCGTGGGTTTCATCATGTCTAAATATTTTATGGGATGGTGGGTGTATATCAGCACATAGTGCACACCAAGGCCACACGAGACTAATAAAATAGTAAACATGCGCGCGCACATATATTATAACTTATCAAGATGTCGCTCATTGACATGTCCTAGATTATTACTTTATAGAAATGGCCAGTTCATCCAGACACAGCATGATATTTGTGTTTACTTTGCGAGAGACACAGGAAAACATCGATTAGCCCCGCAGCCGACTTGCGCGATATGGTACTGATCAGGGAATGGCTTGGTTGTTGTGATGGTGTAGGATGGAGTAGAGGTGGAGTCGACACGCCTGTGGGCAGCACGACACAGTGAATTCTGTCGGAACCCACTCGGTTTCACACAGCCCCTAACTGTAGCAGCACACTGTTGCCGTTGTCTGTCGTCGAGGGCCTAACGGGGCACAATTAATCGCACCAAACGTGAGCACATAATCCAGTTTTAATTCACTCAATTGAGAAAGAAAGAGTCGCTGTCACTGAGGTCTCCGCTACAGCCGTGACGAGAACCGTATCGTAGGCTTCATTAAGCGAAGATAAATGCTGCAGCATTGTGTGTTCGATCTGAACAACCGTTCATGTGAGATTTCGTTGCAAGAGTAAATCCGTTGAGACATTCCACTAATAAGGCAGTTTTCTTGGCGTGCATACAGTGTTTTGTGGAAAATACGTGGATAATGACCATTTCGTTTTCATCATAAATGAAGCCGCACAATGTAGGTAGTCCGCTTAGAAACTATATTCCACGTAGATGTGCGTGGGTGGGGGGGCAGTTCCTTGCTAGGATGATTTTCGTTCGATGGCAATCTTAATATTTGAGTCTGTGTTAGGAAACAATGAGGTATAGCAGCATGTCCTTCGGGGAAGAGTGAGGTGGTGGTGATGCTGAGGATGT
>SMGT01012920.1:427184-442184 GCA_004794575.1 Lanistes nyassanus | reverse complement strand
TCCACTAAACACTTTCTGCTAGTTGCTTAGCACCGACTTGCTTGACTCGGTTACTGACTTACTGAAATATGCTCTCTATCCATTCTCCTCTTTATATAGGAAAGGCACACAAACCTTCTAGCAACAGAAAGATCTCCAACATTCTAGAAAACACTGACCCTTCAAGAAGATTCTAGAATAATGTCAGCTGCTATTGCCAGAATACACTTATGTCGGTCTACATTATGTCAAATGCTAGCACCTGTGCACATTGCCCACTTAGACAAATAAAATTTAATTTGTAACACAGATAAGTCTGAAAAGACTTATTCTTTTGTGTTATTCTTATTCATTGCATTCTGATTTTGCCTTATATGCATTATTTTTATAGTTGGATTTGTCTGGTGACAGAAAACATCAAATCTGATAACACCATCTGTGTTTGTCTGCCTGGGCAGAACTTTGCTCCTAGCAGTTTATTTTACTAGAATGTGGCATCTTGTTTATTTGCTTTTTTTGGTGGTTGTTTATGCTTTCCTTAATTTGCATATCCCAGTGATGTTAATTTCCTCTTATTTCTATTGAAGCAGCTGAATGTCGTAGATGTAGTAGTGCATGTATTTCAGATAACTCCTTATCAAGTCACCCTCTTTGTTGCTGTTTTCAGATCGGGTATGATTTTAATGGGTGGGTGGGTGGAGAAAGCAGCATTCCTTTGTTGCTGCTGGGTAGTGTGTAGATGTTATCATTATTTATAGATACTGGTGGAAGGAAATCAACTAGATGTTACAGAAGAATAAAACTTTTTGAAAAATGTGTGTGATGGCACTGCTTAAAGGTTTTTTCCCCCATTGTTAAAGCAAATAGCTCTTTTCATTTTTGCTGGCAGGATCAGCATCTGCTGCTACACACCCTTCTCTGGCCGTGGTGACGGGGTCATCCATTGACAAGGGTTGTGGAGTGGAAGAAACTACACCTGTTGATGTGTCCAACCACTCACGGTCGTCGTCCAAGAAGTCGAACCACAGCATTCACAGCATTCATAATGGTAGTGCAGCTCCCCCTTCTCCTTTTCAGAACGTGTAAAGAATGTGTTCAGTGTGTTATTTGTTTGCGGGTGTGTGTGTGGGAGGGAGGGGGAAATAATTTTGTCTGTGTGGGAAGAAACAGTTTGCTTCTCCTTAACTCTTTGAACTCACTGGCTGCTTTTGCTTTCCGATCCATACAATAACAGTGCGTCATCAGACACATGGTGACTGTCAACCATTTTGAATTCCTTCCGTTTCAGTGTTGATGCAGTTATGAAATATTGACATACTTGTTAAAGTCCCTTGCAGCCCCACTATATGTTTCTCCTTTTGAAAACTTCAAACTTTCACCTTGTATCTGAGCTTGTGAAACACCATTGGCACAATTGCTAGTATGTATGCTGTGTAAGAAATTTACCTTGGGGAGGGTGGGTGATTATGTTTTGTTAAAGTCAAAAGATGAATTCAGTTACAGAGTCATCTTATGAATGCATTTTCCTATTCTTTGAATTCACTCGCCATTTCTGTTTGAGAGTACAATTGGACGCATCAACAACTGAGTTTTCCTAAGGGAAAGAGAATGTATTTATAGGGCTGTGCTTAAACATACTGGGACCAACACTCTTGGGCTGACAGAGCAAGACTTAAATGAGATTCGGGTCTCCCCCTCTCCCCCTCCCCCTTCTCTCTTGAAAGTATGAGCAGGAAATTATTCGTTCACTATTTTTCATTGTTTTGCATTAGGTCCATTGCTAGAAAGTACAGACCCATGGATGCGACAGTCCAACTCTTCACTGTTGCGCACCAACGTAGACATGAAAGGCATAAGGAACCGCTCCCTGAGCTTGGAGATCAAAACTGGACACATTTACCTGAAGGATTTGGTTTGCTACCTCTCCTTGTTGGAAGCAGGACGTCCAGAGGACAAGCTAGAGTGTGAGAGGAAAATCCGTGTGTGTCTGTCTACATGTTTTCCCATACATGCCTACAGGCCTGCTTGTATGGGTGCATATGCATATGCATGACTAATCATGTGTGTGTACACATGCATGCATGTGTGTGTGAGCGGAACACACTTCAAAGGCAGCTAGTGACATCTTAGACATATTGCACAGCAAAATTCAAACATCTTTAACTTGTTTAAGGAGTTTGTCTTTACAATTTCTGTGTGAAAAAGGTTAAAGTCGTGGTAGGATTCAACCAAGTTAGCCTATTCTGAAGTCTACGCTTTAACATGGACAGGAATGGTCTCTGATCACCAAAAGTTTGCATTTCTCATACAAAACTAAAACCATATGAACACAGTAGTCTTCTTATATGAGACGCCTAGTTAACGCTGTCAGACTTGCATATGCAACATCTTATTGTCTCGAATATCTATTCTGATATGTACAACAGTTTAATCCAAAATTTAAGAACACGAAAAGAGTGTCAATGAAAACTGGAAGTCTGCCACATTCCCCAAGGGCAGTGTTATTTCTAACGTCTCTCCCCACCCCCAAGACTGATTTGCACAGATTGTTATGTAGTTTCTCTGTTTCTTCATATCTCTGCGACTCCCAGTCTTTTGAGCCATATAAGAGGATTGGTTTAACTTTAATATCATCAAATAATGTCATTCATAATGTCATACTCTCAACCTGTTGTAATGCAGGGGAGATAACAATAAGGAAACAATCTAATTCACTTCTATTAACAGTGAACATATTCTTAACTAAGCTAAAAATAGACTTAATAACATCAACAGTAATAGCAACACTTATTCCACACTTGTTGTCTCTCCCTCACAATCGCCTTTAGTTCTACCATTTACTATAAGGAGACCATATTCCATACATAGCAAGTTTTTGCCCAAAATGGTTTATGGTAGTGTTCCAAAACTAATATGACATCATCATCATCATCATCATCCTCATCCTCATCCTCATCAAGGGGTTTCTCTAGTTCTTGTAACTGCATGTCCCCATTTCACAAGTTAAAGTTGACTGGGAGACACACATTACATTTACGAGCTTTAAGATCTCCACACAAAACTTAGGGAGGTCAGGACACTTGCTCATAATTTGCAGCAAAACAGTTTTCAATTCCCTTACATCATTGTCACCATAAGTAATTGAATGTTCTCTCACTGTATATACAAAAGTGCCAATAATGTTAGAATTAAAAAATGGACTCTGACAACAAAGGACTTAATCAGCATTTCGAAGCCTTCTTACTGCACTCTCCATGTGTTGTTCAACTGTGACTTTTTGTTTTAGGTTTTCTTGATCCTTAAAACTGTTCAGACAAACTAGGGTGTGGGGACCACCCTTCTCCCATCTCATGCCCCCATTCTGTTGTCTCATCTTTGAGTCCCGGCGTGTCCTGCAGCACCCTGTGAACTGTCTTTTCAGTCATCCTAGGTTTTTTTAACTACCTTGGGTTGAGGAAAGTTGTGGACAAACACATTATTTCTTTTGCTTCTACCCTCCACCTCATGCAGCTTTTCCTTCAGTAGCTTGAGTTTCTTTCACTTTCAATAACAGCTTCAGCAAGGCTTCTTTGCACTCATCCATCTGTTCTTGTAGCTTAGCCAGCATACTGTCAATCTTGTCAACTGTGGACGTCTGATCCACAGATTTCAACACTGACACATCAGCTATGGTATGCTGATGGTAGCTTCATCTCTGGACTGTTGGGTATTATAGAACTGTCTGTTTCTTGTGATGGGTATACTAGAACTGAGATTAGCTTCAACATTGCCACAGTGCAGTAGAAATCCAACGAGAACCACTAGCACAGCAGCCACTGCCCCATTCATGCTAACAGTTCTGACACCCATGGCTGCCAACCATTTGTAGCTTGTTGCCCTATACAAATATATAGAAATGTCCAGTAAAAAGTACCACATGCCACTCTGAAATGCATGAACTTACTCGGCATGATGCATAGAGTCCAATATTTTCACTGCCAGCAACAATGTGTGTGTGTGTGTGTTATTCTTTCAACATGAGAGACAAGACAAATCTTTAAATCCAGACGTTGTTCTTAATTTCAGTCATGTTCCGCCTGTATGACACTGATGGCAACGGACTTCTTGACTCAAATGTAAGTGGCTTGCACACAGATGTTGCAAATATACAAAAACTTTACAGACTTGTAGACTCTGACATAAGTGACTTCACGCAGACAATGCAAAAATATAGAGCAACTAACTAGACTTGTAATTCATTGCGATACAGACGATCAAATATATGAAATTTTTTTCAAGATTTATAGGCTCCAATAAGTAGCTTGTGCACACATGATGCAAATATATAAAATTAAACAGACTTCTAGAATCTAGAAACCAACTATGCAAATGTATAAAAACCTTACAAACTTCAGGATTCTAGGTGGCTTGCACACAGATGATGCAGATGTTCTGCTTAAAATAGTGAAAGACCAGTGCAAACTGCATGCGCTACATGATGCCAAGACAAACCAATAGTCACAATGTAGCAGAAGTCTACCTCATTTCTTGATGTAATAACAAGAAATTTAATGGGCTATTTTCACTGCAACCGCAAGATCCCCTGATGTGAAGGACGTGTTAAAAAGTCAGGGGAGGTGCAGCATAGAACAATCAGTGTCAAAAATGTGTGGCTTCCAGTGACTTGCATGCAGGCTAGGCACCGTTGTTGCAAGGACTGAGCCAGTGTCCCCAGACTTATTTGTGGAATTGCCTGCCACTCCTGCCAAAGCAAAAGTGACAGTTGGTTAAGATCAGCTAGCAGTGGGTGGTTTGCCCTCAGGCAATGCCAGCATATCCTACAGGTGCTTGATTGGATTGAGGTCCAGTGAATTTTCTGGCCAGTCCATGCCAGTCACTGCTGCTACAGGCGATGACCCAGACCCTGTATAGTCTGGCATTGTCATCCTTGAGAATGGCACCTAGTCCCATTGCTTGCAGTACGAGTGGCTGCAGAATGTCATCCCTGCAGTCTGTGCCAGTGAGGTTTCCTTCACATGGTACGGGGGATGTTTGCTCGCCAAACCACGATGGACCCGCCACTGAACAGTTTA
Source organism: Lanistes nyassanus (assembly GCA_004794575.1). NCBI lineage: Eukaryota > Metazoa > Mollusca > Gastropoda > Architaenioglossa > Ampullariidae > Lanistes > Lanistes nyassanus. The sequence goes on along the minus strand of SMGT01012920.1, from coordinate 437,133 downwards.
TGTGCCATATACCCAGGAAATGTGTGTGCCACAAACCAAACTGGCACCATGCCTAGGTGACATGCAGTAAATTTTGTGTACCTAGACTGGGTGTTATCACTTTAAGCTGGAGACTATTGCTTATTAGACGCATAAATGTGGGATCTAGTAATGGCTATACTGCATATATTAGTCTTGAGCATTTTATTTTCCTTTTCAGTCCTTTTTTATAAGTGTGATGAATTGCTGCAATAAGTATATTATTTGTGATGTTTTGCAGGAGATAGACTGCATTGTCAACCAGATGATGTCTGTGGCAGAATACCTTGGATGGGATGTATCAGAATTAAAGCCTGTCAGTTTGATTTCTTTTCCTATAGTAGTCTTTATGTAACAAAAATAGATAAAATAGTTAAAAGAAATGGAGAAAATTCTGCTGTGAATGCATAAAACTTAGATTCTTTCAGTCTTTGTATTTGTGCTGATGAATTATTCAAAAATTTCAGTCTGCACAAATTCAAATTCAAATTAGCTATTCATGTGGTTTTTGCTGATCATGAGATTGTTTGATGACTAGTCTTCAGAGGATGTCCATTTTAAGGTTTAGTAGCTGATTTGATATTTTACGACAGCTTACTGGGTAAAATAAAGTTGTTTGGGTTGCGTGATCTAAAAAGATTTATGCTGTCCATGCCTTCATAGCAAGCAGGACTTTTTGCCCAGAAGTCCTGTGTTCTGCTCCAGGTTTTTCCGCGCACATTTGCTCCTACGCCACTCTATGATGCATACACATTTGACCCAGAAAATGTTGGAGGGTGTGCCATGACAGAAAGAGAGATCTTTTTCAGCACTAAAGGATTTTTACATTTCCATTGTTGATATTTGTTGTTACTTATTTCAGATCCTACAAGACATGATGATTGAGATTGACTATGACTCTGATGGGACTGTGTCTCTTGAGGAGTGGAAAAAAGGGGGCATGACAACAATCCCTCTCTTGGTGCTTCTGGGACTGGATAGTGTGAGTGACATTTCTATAGGAATGTTGATAGTGTGACATTTCTATTGGAATGTTGATAGTGTGACATTTCTATTGGAATGTTGATACTGTGACATTTCTATTGGAATGTTGATAGTGTGACATTTCTATAGGAATGTTGATACTGTGACATTTCTATTGGAATGTTGATACTGTGACATTCCTATTGCAATGTTGATAGTGTGACATTTCTATTGAAATGTTGATACTGTGACATTTCTATTGGAATGTTGATAGTGTGACATTTCTATTGGAATGTTGATAGTGTGACATTTCTATTGGAATGTTGATAGTGTGACATTTCTATTGGAATGTTGATACTGTGACATTTCTATTGAAATGTTGATAGTGTGACATTTCTATTGGAATGTTGATACTGTGACATTTCTATTGGAATGTTGATAGTGTGACATTTCTATTGAAATGTTGATACTGTGACATTTCTGTTGGAATGTTGATAGTGTGACATTTCTATAGGAATGTTGATACTGTGACATTTCTATTGGAATGTTGATAATGTGACATTTCTGTTGGAATGTTGATAGTGTGACATTTCTGTTGGAATGTTGATAGTGTGACATTTCTATTGGAATGTTGATAGTGTGACATTTCTATAGGAATGTTGATAGTGTGACATTTCTGTTGGAATGTTGATAGTGTGACATTTCTGTTGGAATGTTGATACTGTGACATTTCTATAGGAATGTTGATAGTGTGACATTTCTATTGGAATCTTGATAGTGTGACATTTCTATTGAAATGTTGATAGTGTGACATTTCTATTGAAATGTTGATACTGTGACATTTCTATTGGAGTGTTGATACTGTGACATTTCTATTGGAGTGTTGATACTGTGACATTTCTATTGAAATGTTGATACTGTGACATTTCTATTGGAGTGTTGATACTGTGACATTTCTATTGGAGTGTTGATACTGTGACATTTCTATTGAAATGTTGATAGTGTGACATTTCTATTGGAATGTTGATACTGTGATGCTGAAGGTGCTTAGATCAACCAATAACCCAGTTGGAGACAAAAATCTGCCACATTTGTAAAGTTTATTTCATCGTAATTTTTGTTCATTTTTAGTCAGTCATTTTTGTGCTTGCTTGATGCTTCATAAGCATACCAGAACTGTTTTTATTATGTCCTTCATTCATACAGATGTCCTTTAATTTGTAAATAACATGAAAATGCTCAAACGTAGTAAACAATTGAGTTCATTCCTTTGGACCATTGTAGCAACTGATGTGCTGAAATACATCAAATGAAAAAGAAATAATCTTAGGTTGAATTATTTCAGAATGTCCAAGACGATGGAACTCATGTATGGCGTTTAAAACATTTTAACCGACCTGCCTACTGCAACTTATGTCTGAACATGCTTGTAGGCCTTGGCAAACAAGGACTCTGCTGCACATGTGAGTTGTATTCCTTTAACGAAAGTGCTTAATGTCAGAAGAGTTGAAGATCACAGTGGGAAATTTTCTGAGAAGCAATAATTGGCAGGCCTCCTGTTAATGTCGACCAAAAGGAGCTTCCTGGCAACTGGTGTTATAAAACTGCTTTGTATAGCCACGTTGTCTTACAGCTGTTTGGTGTGCATGGCATGAATATTCTTTCGTGGTCTTGTCTTAACATATGTTAAAGAATGAATATTCCTGGTATGTCTTATTTTGATGCTTTCATTTCCTGTTTAAGCTATTGCATTTTGCTTTTGCAGTTTGTAAATACACTGTGCATGAAAGGTGCGTTCAAAGAGCGCCTGCCTCATGCATCACCACTTATGTGAAATCGAAAAAAGTGTCTCAGGTAAGCGAGGTGAGAAATCTTTAACAATTTTTCTCTGTCTGGATCAGTGTCTCACATGCACCCTTCCCTGAGCACGGTCTTGTGCTTGTGATAGTAAGTTCTGTTCGTCGCCTATACCATGTAGCTGCCTGTGTATCTTTGCTGTACAGCATTGTTTTGCATGAAGTATATGTAAACCGTTTCTGCATGCTCAGTGGTTGTAGTAGAACCTTTGGGGAATCCTGCAGTGATAAATGTAGTTTGTGGTTTTTGTCAGCCATTCCTTCCTCAGCCATGAGATGACCATCATCCATTCCTTCCTCAGCCATCAGATGACTGCTGCTGACTTGACATGGAACAAAGGGCCAACCCCTGTTTACTACCTTCATATTTCTTGCATGAAAGGGCCACATCCAGTGTCTAGCGCTTTGCTGTTTAGAACCATTTTTGTGTATGACAGCACTGGAGCTGAGAATTGCTGCAGACCTCAACAGTTTTAGTTAGAGACAGATATGACTTGCAGACTAGCGGAAAATTACTTTCTGGAGAGGAATGGAAAATATTGGGATCAGATGGGAAGGACGGAGGGGAGGGTGGTTGGGAAAGCTGCTTTGGGCACCCACATACCCACAGCTGGGAACGATTTTTGTCGCCTGGTGATTCTGTTATACAGCACATTTTATGGTAAATTGAAAAGTTTGCAGACTGGGTTAATAATAGTATTCCAGTGCATGCAAGGATGGGTAGTCAACTTATTTAAAAACAAAAAGCAAGAGAGCATGTATGCATGGCACCACAAAGTCGGAACAAGTGAGTAGGTGAGGAGTAAAGATTTTTTTTTTCAGTTCAAGGCCATGTTCTCCTGTATATGTCAGATTCAAAAGGGTTGACGATGTTTTCCAAGGTAATGAGCCACATTACTTGCTTACACATGTATAGGAAGTTACTAAGCTGGCCTTGGTGATTTCCTAGGTAATGAATCACCACTGGGTGGAGGGCAACTGCACTGGTAAATGTGATAAATGCCGCAAGTCTATCAAATCCTACAATGGAGTGACTGGTCTTCACTGTCGCTGGTGCCATCAGACGGTGAGTAACCAGAACAATCTTCTGTAGTTGAACATAGTGCCACCATATTTTCAAAATAAACCCCTGAACTTTATTTAAATGATCTAATTGACAAAATTAGCAAACATTCTCTGTGTTATTGACATTGTGTGTGTGTGTGTGTGTGGAGGGGGTGGGTTACATGGCAAGTTGTATGCAGATTTATTTTTTTTTTAATTTAGTATGTTAGATATTTTTCTACTCTTCTGTACAGTTAGCTTATATTTAGAAATATGATAAGTGCAAATATGAAACTTTCAAGCTGGCTGTATGCTTTGAGTTCTTCACGACAGAAGAAAAACCAATGTTGGTATGGAGTTCAATGACTGCAGCATCGGAGATCCGATGTGTCAAAGCAGCACACAGGGAGTGACAGTGTAGTTAGTATTAGTGCAGAGCCGTATGATACCTGGTATGATAAACAAGACCTCGCTGTCATGTACAAAATACATTCACAGATTTTGTTGTTGCACACAATGTTGCAGCTTCACAACAGGTGTGCTTCACAGCAGAAACCTGAGTGTGACTTGGGACCATATCGTGACCATGTGCTTCCACCCATAGCAGTGTGTCCAGCAGTTTTGGTAAGAGCCCTTTCTCATTTAACCATTTTTGTAAGAGCCCTTTCCCATTTAATGGCATCATCAAGGCCCTACCTGCTACCCCCTACCCAACCCACCCATCGATAGTCTTGTAATGATAGCTTCCATTTTAACTGCAAATCCTCCCTTCTAATAATGGACCCGTTAAGACTAAACAAGCTTTGCTGCGGACCACCGATACGATCAGCACATAAGTTAATGATGATCTTCTATGGCAGGATCGTCCCAGGGGACAGAAAAACAGTGAAAACAGGGGCGCAGAAGGGGGTGACATTGCCAGTGACACATCGCCCTCTCTACCTACGCCGGTGGAGGAGACCTTTGGAAGTGTGAGTTTGTTTTGTTGGGTCCCCCCTTCCCCCAACCTGCCAAGTGCCATTAGCATGTGTGTATTTGTATGGATGTATGTTTTGAAAAATAGTGGGCGTGAGGTTTGGGGGACCCCATGTTTCTTGGGGTCAGCTGTGTGAGGGAAGTGCTGATCTCAGTTGCTGTCTTTCCATCACCAGCCTTGCAAATGATCAGATCCTCATTCACAGCAGTTCAGGCTGGAGGTTTGGAGGAGAGGTGTTTTACCAGGGCTGTTGTGTCTCTCACTCAGCCATCTAGATACACAGACAGCAACACCACGTGCTTTTGGCTGTGTGTTTTCTATCAATAACCATGGATGCCATTGTTTTAACTGTGCAGCTGTGGATCATTCCTGTGGCTCCATGTATAGGTGTGTGTGAAGAGATGGTGCAATGTCAGGGTCTACAATGTGCATCAGCTTGTGAAAGTAGCAAATTTTTCTTTAAGTGGCTTTATAAATAGCAGGGCTACTAAATAGATCATTAAATGGTTATACAATAGTGAAACAAGATTCCTTGTGTGTGTGTGTGTGAGAGAGAGAGAGAGGTGAGGCCTTGAGTGCATAGTCATTTGTATTTGTACTTATGGATTTGTCCTCAGGTCCAAGGGGGCAGCTCGTTTCAGATCACACCACTGGAAGGCACTCATCCTCTTCTCATTCTCATCAACCCGAAGAGTGGGGGCAAACAGGGAGCAAGGTGGGCACCTGCTTTGTCACAGTGCAAGAACACGCTCATTTGTGCTGCTTTGAATGGACGCATTTTATAGCATTTCTTCAAATCCTATTGATATCCCATGATGCATGCATTCGTTACCATTTAGAACAAACTGCATTATTTAACATTCTGGATGGCTGGAATAGCTGATTGACCTTCTCTCACTGTCAGAATGCACCACTGCATTTAGGAGTGTTGGAATGCAGAAGTGTGTTACATTTTGTATTTCAGGCTTCTGCGCAAGTTCCAGTACCTGCTGAATCCTCGCCAGGTGTTCAACATGATCAAGGAAGGCCCAATGGTTGGGTGAGAAGATCTTTGGTTTTTTGACATGCGATCTTTCTGACTCGAAGATACTGATTGTCTGATCATACTTCTCTGTGAACAGATATAATATATCCAAGATTGCGGTAAAATTAAATAAATCTTTACAAATTTAAAATAATTAAAACGCTTTAGGAACATGCTTTTGGCAGGGTTAACACACACACCCACACACACATGCAATTGTACACACCTGTACCCACACAAAGTGTTTATGCAACTTTGGTTTAAAGGAAGAGCAAAATGAAAACAGAACATTAAAATGTGCCCTGTGGCTTGAAAAATTAATATTGCCGTTTCCAAAGGCAAGAGAACCTAAGCAGATACAAGTGCAAAGTTCAATTAAACTGCACATTATCCAGTTTTGTCCATCGTGGTGCTAGCCTGGGAATGCTGATTCAAGCATTTTCTTTTTATTTGGGGGGGAGGGGGTGTGAAATGTCAAGTATATTTTTATAAAATTCCTGGAGCTGTGCTAGAATGATAAGAACATGCTGCCACCAGCTTCACACTGGAGGCTGCCTTTTTAAAGCCAGTTTTAATCCGTGTTTCTCATTTTAGACAAAGCATATAGCGATGTCATTCACACATGTAAGAGGAAAAGCGTAACTGTACTCATAATTACACTGGCACACAGGGACATACCATAAACGCTAAATGTAGTTATGGTCATAGAAGATGGATTAATGGCTTGGTGTGTCTGATGTGTGTTCAGGCTGCAGTTCTTTGCCGATGCTCCTAATGCTCGTGTCTTGGTGTGTGGCGGTGATGGCACCGTGGGCTGGTTGCTGGACACCATGGGTACTTACCCTCCATTTGTTTGCGTACTAGACCATCACCATTCTTTCCAAATCAATGATTGGTTTTACAGATTATCCAGATTAAGCTAGGTTGAAGAAAAACATCATCTTTTAAGATTAGCTGAGTACATTGAAGTTTCAGCGACTTATTAGCCTTCTTAAAATGTTTTAAGGGTTTATGACCGCATTTTAAACTGGATGTCTCCTGCACAGGAATGCTAACGCATCTTCTTTGAAGGAAAAAAGGCTTTCTTCACTCATCATGGCTCATTTACACAAGCACATGAGATGTGCATGAAAGAAATAATCTTATTTGTAGGAACCATGTTTTAAAACTCTGTTGCCTGCAATCTTTTCCAGTCCACTGCTTAGTGATGTTTAATTTTAATTGTTTCAGATAAAGTCAACTTTAAGCAGCGTCCTCCTGTGTCAGTCTTGCCGCTGGGAACAGGCAATGACCTGGCACGATGCCTGTGCTGGGGAGGAGGTGTGTAACATGTTGTTTGTGCACGACACTGTCAGAATTAACTGTTTTTTAATTAGTGGAATCAGTTGTGGCAAGAGGTATGTAACATGTCGCTTTTGTGTGACACTGTCAGAATAAACAAATTTTAAACTGGTGGAATTTGTTGTGGTAGGAGCTGTGTGGTATGTCGCTTTGCCACAACGCTGTCAGAATTAACAGCTTTTAAATTAGTGGAATCAGTTGTAATTTTTGTTTCATACAGGAAATAAGAGGAATACTTTGTACTTGAGAAAACATGTTTGTTTGGTGTTTAACATTGAGGCAGGACATCAGGGTTACATGACAAAGCAGACGATCCTGTCAGCAGCAGCTACAAAAAAAAAAATTGTGCCAGAGACTAGATATGGAATCGCAACCCGGAGTTTTCAGTTTTGAAAAACTAGCTTGGAACTGTTCTTCCAGACCTCTGGAAATATGGAAACAGTGATATTTGAACATTTAAAAGTAAATATAGGCAGATTTCTTTTTGGTTCAGTCATTTGAAACAGTGAAGTAGGTAGGAAAAAGTTTTTAAATGACTGTGGTATCATAGTTTTTAAAGCTTGTGGCTTGTACGAACAGGTTACGAGGGGGAGAACCTGCTGAAGATCCTGCAGAAGATAGAGCGCAGCACGGTGGTCATGATGGACAGGTGGCAGATCGAGTTTAGCAAGCCAGAGGGGGAAGATGAGGAGGATGGAGACCCCATACCCTACAACATCATCAACAACTATTTCTCCATTGGCGTGGTACTTGTTGGGCAGCCTGCTCTCTGTCCTAGTTATTTCCCAAGCATTGTCACATCCAAAACTAATTCCCCATCACCTTGGCTGTCTTTCTGCACCCCTCTCTCTCTCTCTCTCTTCATCATCATTCCTGGCCCCTGCATTCCTTGTCTCCCACTGGTTGGGGTTGGTTGGTTGTTTTATCTAAGGGGAAAGTACTTCCACCTGGTAGTCATTTTGAAGATAGGTATTTTGAAGACGATGAGGGCTGATGGTGGCAGGAGGAAGATGGAGTATTTGGAGAGAATGCCCAGATGTTGCATGCAGAGAGAGAGCTACATGTGGAGTGGAGATCTGAACCTGTGACCCTGGATCCTCACTGTCTTTGTGACAAGTGGGCATTACTGCTGCGCTACAGACAACTCTCTTTCACCATGTCTGATAGAATTTCTGTACCAAAAGTTTTTGCTTTCAAAATCATAATAGGGTTTAAAATTCTCCTTCATAAGTGCTATGAGAGACAAAGAAAGTGCATGTGTGTTTGTGTGTGTGTGACATGCAATGTATGCAGGGTTTTGGCATGCCATATCTCATGAGTACGCTGATAAAAATGGGGGAAAAAATTCATTTTTCTTTCTCAGGATGCATCCATTTGCCATAGGTTTCATGTTATGCGAGAAAAACATCCAGAAAAATTCAACAGTCGGTGAGTCTGTCTTGTCATTCAATAATATTCAGTGCTGTGAAAGAAAACAATGTTTTTTGTGCTACGAAGAGACACATTGGATAGTTTTTCCATGTCTCAAAGACTTTGCCTACATTATGTCTGTGTCTGTGCTTTACATCTGTGTCTGTTCGGTAAATCTTTGAGCAATTTTTTTAAGTGAAGACGTGTAGATCATAAATGATTGTAAGTGGTACTTCTTTTAGGCCAGGTAAGGGCCATAGACAGATGACTTGATCTGCCAAGCAAACAGACCATACATACATGACAGCAAGTAAAAACCAAATGGCAGTTTGCAAGATATGTCTTCACAATAGCATCGAAGAATGTGCAAGAAGCATACCTGGCCATGTGTGATTGGCCAACATTTCAAGGTAAATAGAAGATACAGCCGGATAGCACATGTCAGCATCTGCATTCATTGTTGGGTGCTTTTTTGTCTGTTTTTTAGAATGAAGAACAAGCTATGGTATTTTGAGTTTGGCACTTCTGCTCAGTTTTCCTCCACTTGTAAAAATCTACATGAACACATAGACATTATGGTAAGTACATCCCCTACCACACCTGACTGAATGTAACCTTGCACATATCTGCAACTTCTATTTATGTGGCTTTTCCAACTTCTTACATATTAAGACCTTTCATGTGAAAAGTTTAAAACAAGATACCTGTCCAAGCACGATGTCTGTTCAAACAAGATGTCTATTTTGTCCGTCAGTGCGATGGAGCCTCTCTGGATCTTGCCAATGGGCCGCGTCTAGAAGGCATTGCACTTCTCAACATACCCAGCATCTATGGAGGCACTAACTTGTGGGGAGAAAACCCTAGTCAGAAGAAACGACGCAAGGCCCAGAAAGCCAAGAAGGATAAAGACAAAGAGTTTTCCACATCAAGCATGTCATCTGCAGAGCTGGCCATTGCAGTGCAAGGTGAGGATGTGATGGTGATTTTCTTGAAGACGACTAAACACATAAATGCTGTAGCTATAGATGGGGTTAGGGCAGAAATGAAATGTGAGACTCCACCATCCTTGTACTGAAATCTTTTGATGTTCGTGGGGGGTTTTTTTTGTGTGTGAATGCATTAATATTCACATATTTATGTACATATTTGTACCTAGGTGCTTGTATGTATGTGTGTAAATGCGTAATTTGTTATACAGATGTAAATAAATGTATATATATATATATAATGCTTTGTTTTATATATATATGTATGTATGTATAATACTTTGCTATATAGATGTCCTTAAATTCTTTATCTAAATGGATAATGCTTTGT